>ARYC01018892.1:0-17939 GCA_000711775.1 Oxytricha trifallax
CTTGCAGAAGAGGTCGCCTTTATGGCTCTCCACCTCGAAAGAATCGTCCTGCTGCAGATACTTGCGTTTCCTGTACACCTGCACCTGGTAAGCGTTGGGCGTGTTGTGCTGGTAGACGGATTGCAGCCTGAGTGGTTCGTTCTGCTTGTCTCTGTAGTTTAGCTGTTCCATGTGTGCGTCCTGGTTTTTAATTTACTAATAATTAATAAGAGGGAATTAGAATATAAAGCACTGTTGTAGTGTGAAGGGAATTCAGGCATTTTAACGCACTCTGCGAAGCAAAGCGGTTGATGGCATGAAAAGTAAATTATAGAAAGTAATTAATGAATAGTAGACTTTAGATGAGAAAGATTTAGACATCCTAAATGTGTACAGTTGTAAAGTTTAAGTTTTATCAATATAAAATCTATGAAATAAATGCTTGAATATAACAAAATATAAGGAGTCTGTTGATCCAAGCTGCCCTTAGGGGAACATCATTGCAGGTTGACAGCTTCTTCATAATCTCATTCATTATTCAACTCTTAAGCAACTTTTTCTGCTCCTTGATTTCCAACGGCTTGTTCAATGGGAGCTTAGTCTCTTGCAGCTTTATCTCTGGCATCCTGGTCAGCGTTAGCTTGATCTACAACGTCCTGGTCAATGTGAGCTTGATCTCTTGAAGCATTTTCTACTTCAATCATCTGCTTCTACTGAGTTTCATCATGTGACTGTGATTGAGAAGTCTAATTAGGTTTGGGTCTAGGGATGCTCATGATACTAGTTTGCTGCTTCTTAAGGTGAGGCTGTAACGCAGATCTGCTTAAAAGGTCAGATCTCTGAGGAGTAATACCCTTACTAGTCGTGCCATCACTGGTAGAAGTCTCATGATGGGAACTACCAGGTAACTGGTTCGAGTTTTACTGAGGTATAACCCCAAATTGATTCTGCCCACGATTGGTAGAAGTATTACCAAATAAAGAATTCCCAGCCTCAGATATCCCCATACTATTGAATACTTACTGTTATTGGTCCTTAGACGTCATCATCCCCTGATTAAGACCAGCGTTTTGTTGGCCGTAACCATGGTTTTAATTTTACAATCCCGTATTTTCGTCTGAGATATCATAAAGACCTGGAATTGTTCCATCATGCTTCCTACCCCTCGTGTCATTGCAACCTTAAGAGTTAGTTTATGGAACATTTCCATCACCAAGGAGTTAACCTTAGTTGATAGAGTGTTGTTAGTCTGGTTCAATCTGTTGAATTTAAGTACCGAGTCCCTTATCTGGTTAATTTTCATCATCCACGAGTATGACCTAAGTTTTTTCTTCATCAGTATCGAATTATTTAACACTTGATGGCCTCTACCTTGAATTGGAACCCGTTTGATTGCAATCCAGTCTTGAATTCGAAGCATTTGCGTAGCTTACCCTCTGTTTAAGGATAGGACCTCTTTGCTTTGATTTTAAGAAGGAAAATCAAGTAGTTTTGGCAGTTTTCTATGTTGTAAGAGCTACCTTTACCTTTGTCTCTATTCCTATCTGCCGGTAACATCTTCAGCGTAATACTTGTACATGTCATTACCAATCGTTTCTCTGCTCTGAGTTTACTTGAAGCCTTCATCTTGCTGGTAATTTTTCTGACCCTAGAAATCATTCATGCCATAGTTTATATTGCTTCCAAACATTTCCTTTCTGTTTAAGTTGTACCCTGAAGGAAGCTGCTGCTGCATCTGATTCATGTTAGTTGACAATCTAGACTACTATTAATCCCTTTGCTGGTGATAGTTTTACGAGTAGTTTTGGTGAACTCCTTCATAGAATTACTGTTGATTTGGGTAATTTGGAATTGTTCCGATAGGTGTAGTTCCATAAATTTCAGTAGGATTTCTCTGCTAGAATTAGTTCACTGATGAGAGAACTTGCTGGATTTGCATCTTGTCCTGGTACTGTTATCTATGTTGCTCATGTACATTGTCAAATGCTTGCGACTATCTTATAGAATGGGACTGCTGATAAGGATTTGCTTGGCTTGGCTGTCCATAATTAGAAATCCTTGAGGGAGTTTGTGAAAGTCTATAGCTCTGCATCAAGTCTTCGTCTTCCATTTCTACATCTTAGTCAGAATCACTAATCTATATCATGCTGTTGAGTGTAAGTCCTTCAAACATTACAGCGTTGTCATGATCATTTGAAAGCTAGTTAACTTTTCTGATGTAGAATGATGGGGGTTTAACAATCACTTTCCTATAAAGAAATGTTAGAATTTAAATCCACTTACTGAAGAGTGTCATTCTTTTTGGAGCTGCAGTGCAAAAACCTGTTCTTGAAAGCTTCTAAGTGGAGAAACCATGGCGAGTTCTCAAGCAGAGCTTATTCTCTGGCAGACAGTCCATCTAGATTTTTGATTGGAAGTCTCTTTACTTCGTCTTTTAGGGCAAGAAAAATTTCGTCATCATATCTCTATTGTTTTGAAAGATAATTATCTGGCCAAGGAGGATTTCTCTATGCTTAATCAGCGAGGCTTTGAATAAGACCCATTACAATCTTTAGATCATCAGGGATCGACCAGTTGAGTGCCTTTATGAGAGGGCCGAATTCATTCTCCTTCAATTAGAGATAACTATAGAACTTTTAATCTAAAATATGCTTACGTTGATTCATAAATCTTGAAATACTCTGGGTAAGATTTATGGATAAGTTCCATAAAAGTTTCATGAAGACTTTCGAGTAAATTTTGCACAAATAAAAGATCTTTCCTTAAGTTTGTGCGAAGGTCTGAATTGTTGGGAGGGTTTTTGACCAAGGTGACCGAGTGTGTTAAACTGATAGATTGTGTTAATAATGCTTAGAGGCCTGTTAGGATATCCCTTCTAAGCTACAGACACACCATTTTTTATTTAGCCTATGAGCATTTACCCTAAAATATTTAGCTAGCATTAAATTCTTACTTAAGATATCAGAGCGTTCTTAAATAAATTTATTGGCAAATCTATCAAAGAATTCAATAATGTAGTCGAAATTCTTGTAGGTCGAAAGTGGGGTCTTGTAGTAAATGACTAAGTCATTCGGAACTTCCTTCCATGTCTCACATTTCGAGGCTTTTTCATAGGTGAGTCTTATCACTTGATTCTGAAGGTATCCAATTCCTCTATGCAAATCAATGTACGCCTGATGAAGATTAGTTGATGAGTACCTATAAATTAAGTTAGACAAATGGAAATGTTACATAGAAAAGAAACGCACGAAAAATTAACGAGCCCTGTATTGGAAATCGTCGTATTAGTATAGAATAGTCTTCTCCATTTCATATCTTAGCTTGCACCCATAGAATCGCACTTCGAATACCTGCTTCATACCTGTAGAGAACGCGGGGTCTTCAGTAAAATCATGTATAAACACCTGGCAAGCTTCTTTCAATTCATTATTCTTCGAATCGATACTTTTGGGGATCAACACAGTCTTTTTACTGTACGAAGATTTGATCGTCAATGACTTATCAGCATTCTTGCGGATGACCCCGAATATTGACTGAGGAATGTCTCGACCACGTTGATGGAAGATCAGCTCTACAATGATAGAGTTCCTGTCGTTTAAATAATCAGAGAAAAGCTTTTCGTTATCAGAAAACTATTGGCCGAAGCTGCCAAGCTCATAGAAACTTGCCTTCTTGTAATCTATTGTACCGAGCCTTTTGAATACATATGTTCTAGAGAACTCATCTAAGACAAGCCAGTCGAGAGCATGCAAGAGAGGAAACTTCATGGGGTTCAAGAAGAGGGGGTTCACAATAGCCTAGGGGGCTGCTTTGAAGAGTGCACATAGTAGCATACAGAATGATCTCCTTTCGATATAAACCAGGCCATCGCTCAAGAAGTTCACTAGCTGCATGAGTTAGTCGAGGTAAGGAGTCTAGTGTTGGCAATTGAGCACTTTGCTGCAGAAGTTTACATTGGGATTGAATGCATGCTTGTCCCTGTACTGGTAATCCTTGATTCTGTTTGGTTAATGGATGAATCGATGAGGAGTAAACATTAGTCTGTAAACAGAAGCGTTAAAGAAGGGAGAACCAGTGTAATTGTACCAAGAAGACTCGAAATTATCCTGTATGTACTCAAAACATTCATTAGCTTTCTGAATCATGAATGGGTATTGGAAATATTCCGAGGGCAGTAACTCTTCAAATCTCTCCTTGACATACCAACAGCGAGTGAATAAGAAATGGCTGGGGATCATGTCAAGCTTGTCCTTGACTTAGCTTTGAGATGCTTACTCAACATTTGAGCTTAGAGTCTTCTGGTGGTATTTCTTGCGAGAACTTAATGGGTATCTGTGTTGCTCAAGGCTGCTTTGATTGGCATCGACATTAAGCATTTACTGGTCTTCTTTTCCGTCATCGGGATCACCACCACCAATATTATTTTAGTTGAGTGAATTGAGAGAGGTTTTCTGTCTCTTTATTCTCTGCTTTTCATTTTCTTTTATCACGTCTGAAAGGTCTACTTACTCAGCTCTCTTACCAAGCATTCTCTTGTACGTTGTTTGAGTAATTAGCTGAACCTCTCGGTCTTTTTCAACGAAGCAAGATTTTCTTTTCATCTCAAGTTGATATTAGACCACTTTTTTGTTTGCAAAGAAGAAGTCAACAGCACAGGTTCCAGAGTTCATTTTTTGGGAATTCTAAAGCATTTCCAGAAGAGGGAACTCACCGAAGCAATCACTCTTCGCGTATTTCTTTTCGAACTGGGTGATAAGTTAAATCACATCTATAGAGTAGTGAGAGGTTTTCAGGTCTTCCGCGTGTTCTTGAGAATAGTCTCATATTCCTCTTTTAGCTTTGCCTCAATCAATTCCCAATTGAAATTATCATTAGGATTGGGGGAACGCTTTAGTTCATGTTCATCATGCTTTCAGTAACACCACATGCAGGTCGTTCGTAGTTAGAAACTCTCATAGCGCAGCTGAATTGGCTTCCATAAGCTGATTTCCTGGTCTGGCTTTGGCGATGTCTGTCATATCGAGTCTCCCTTTCCTCTGAATGGTCAGAGTTGTTCAAATTGCTGCTCTTTCTCACACTGTAGGGTTGTTTTTAGCTGGGCTCTCTCTGGCTTTGAAGTCTGTTTCTTGAGGGCTCTGGGGTATAGCAGTCTCTTTATTTGGCAAACTTGCTCTTGGAATCGCTTTCGAAGGTGGTCTTCTTCACTGAGGGGATGTTTCTCAGGTTGTAGGAAGTGGTCACGCGTTACTTCATCTGTTTGGGGGATTGTTGATCATCATCATCCTCATCATCATCATCTTCAACATAATGATTGACTTGGGTGCGACTTTTCGAAGAGTTTAGGCTGCTTGCTGCTGGTTTAGGTAGAGGGTTAGTAGGTGATGGGTTTGCACTTTGTCCCCTTGAGGTCTTCTTCAGTCTCTCAGCTTCTTATACCACAGCTTCATCTGCCAAAGCCTCGATTTCCTTGACAAAATCTTGTTCTGCGGGATCGTTGTACTTGGCTTTGAAAGCATTCAGAAGTTCAACATCATTTTTGATCTCGAGTCCTGAAATCTTGAGGACTCTCTTGACATTTTAGTTGGTCGTAGGCTTGGTGAACTTCTTCTCTTGGTAGTCTGCGGGCATAGGGTAATCAACTTAAAATGAACTACCACTGATGGTATAGTTGGTCTGGCTTTGAATTGAACCTTTCTGGATCTGAATGTTGATGTTTTGAGATTAAATCAAATCATCCATGTCATTGCGGAATTATTCTGCCTCGGCGAGAGTGAACGTAGACTGAGTGGCAGTGTTAATGCTAACCTGACTCATGATCTATGAGACAAAGTTACTGGCTGGCTTGCAAACGTACTCGGTCAGGATAGGGTTCATTCCTTTGCACTGGATCAGCTTCTTCATGAGCAAGGCGATGTTGAATGGATTTCCTGATGCGAGGAATTCGAGCAAGGAACAGTTGAAGACCAGGTTTTGCTTGGAGTTCTTGCACTCCACAGTCACTTTGGCATGTTGCAGCATCAATCTGATGGCACGATCCCCTTACATAGCTGAAGAGATGTGCCTGAGTTTATCGAAATCGGTGTTGGAGAAGTTAAAAGTTCCTGTGGGAAGCAGGAAATCTTCGAAAATCATTAAATTAATTATAAAATTCTGAAAGATCGGACTTAAATCATAGTTCAAAATCTCAGAATGATTTTCATTGGTTTGAGTTTTTTGTGTGATTTGAGTTATTAGTATTAACTATTAAACTTTAAAAGACTGTAATATATATAAACCCCTCACAAGGAACAGCACTTAGTTATTGGAAATGTTACATTCATTCAGTACATCATCGATTAGTAGCGAACATTCATACAATTCCTTTTCATCGCAGTCGATTCTGAACTTTGGATTTCTCTGCAATCAAGAGTTAGAGGAAATCAAGCAGAGTGCGCTGAAGCCATAGTAGAAGACTATACTCAAGTGGACATCGGTCGTGGTGGGCACCAACTTCCCCTCAATTCCTAAGCCATTGAAGCTCACTTACACCTCAGGTACTCTCCTTAGCAATGGGTAGGTGCCGCCATCAACGATGGGCATTCTGGGTGGACAAATCATACGACTGCCATTGGACAATGTTGAGTGAGCAGTATCATCGTTAGTCGATATTTCAAGTTTGGCAACTGATAACCAGCTATGTTATGGCCTTGAGCAGTACCTTCGAATGATTAGAAAGCCATAACAGTAAACAGGGTAGAGAAACTCTAATGTAATGCATAAGAACCTGCAGATAAAGTAGAACGATGAGCTGTGGTAAGGCCTGCAAGACTTCATGAAAGAGCAGGGTGGGGTTTTCGATTTATCAAATCGTGACTACTCAAACCATTAACCAATGAATGAATCCTCCAAGAATCCTTACCTAAAACGCCGAGATGCGAAGCTGGCGCTAAAGAAAATCTAAGTGGTTTAACAATACAAGGTGGAGGGCATGAAACCCAAGGATATAGCACTTGAGATGGGTGTGGATCGACGATTTGTATACAAAGCAATCGAGAAGTTCAAGTATGAGGTGGAGCACAGGGTGCTGAATCCAAAACAAAAGCTCAAGAATGGGAGGAAGAATACGCGGAGCAACCCGCTGTTGCTGAAGGCGATTGCTACTATACTTGAACAGCAAGGCATCTACAAGATCACTGGCTGGCGCCTGCATCATAACTTGCTTGAATTGCAGAGTAAGGACTAAGAATATAAGAACCTAACAGTGCCCAGCGTTGCTACGCTATTAAAGGTACTCAAGGAAAGTTTCCATTTACGATTTGGCAAAGCCCAGAACGCCAATGCGAAGTATAGAGACCCATCCTTCAACTAGAAGAGGCTTTGGGTGTCAAGACTGCTCGCGCAGCTATTCTTGGAAGATGCAGTGATCATATCAGTGGATGAATCCAATTTCAGGAGCGATTACATGCCTACAAAGCAATGGAGTTTCAATTCAGCTGCCCTTCACAAGGAAAACCAATAAGTTGACTCCTCTCTGGCCCCTGCTGTTGGTAAGACCGAGGTTCTCGTCACCGACGATGTCATCCAGTATGGCGAGATGCTGGTTGGCTACTCTAACATCGAATCGAACACATCTATAATCAATGGGGCCAGAAAGTATGATAAAATGAAGACCCCGAACACCCCATTTTTGAAAGACCAAGTTTCAATTCAAGATGAAAGTGACCTGAAAGCTGAAATTCTGAGACCCCAAGCAATTCTGGGAACCCCTAGGTAAGTATTGCTGCTTTTGCTTGACTATTTGAATACAGCGTCATCAGCAGCTCGAGAGATGTCAAATCTGATGGTAAGGGTTCTATAGTAGCTTAAGAAGACTAAATTGGCAATACTGCACGAATAGTGGCTGGATCTGGAATTGTTCCATCAAAAATTTCAAGGCCAAACTCGAAATCGATCTTTACAAAGTTACGGAGGAAATCTTCCGCCTAGAGAGAGCATATCTTTGAGGTTAAGGAGTAAAGCATCGCTGCCACCCCTGTCAAATGCAGCGACAAATACAAGTATACTCAGCTGTCACCTATCCTAGAAGCCTCAGAGGGCAGTGCTCAATAGACATCCCTGCAGAAGCGCTTCAGCGCGATCAGAATATAGAGCTCCTCCAAGAAATCAAGCAGCTAACCATAAACCCCTCTCAAATCTGCTTCTGTTCTCACTCCATTGGTCCAGAACCTGGCCAGTCTCAGGCTATAATCAACTCAACGCAAGGGCAGCGAGGTATTGAGCGCGAATGGCAATGAAAACTGGGCAGGCATCACTCCCCGACGCTTGCAGCTGTCCAGCAGGCCTCAAAGCAGCAGCGAAATCACAGAGAATCGACAGGAAGGTAAGCAAATTCTATGGATATTGACACTTCTATAGATGATTCTAAGTTCCCTAAGTCCATTAAGGGGAGTAATCAAGCAACCCAAGCTGTAGTCGATGCAATTGAGGCCTTACCATCATTCACTTATACTCCCATCGCAATCGCGAAGCAGCAAGTCAACCAGCGGTTGGGGTCTTACGGGGTCTTGGCTCGAAATCTCTCAATCACCAAGGAATCCACTAAGAGATAGCAATTTTCGATGAGCTTTGTGGCAGCCATCACCAAGGACCAGCTGATCTCTAGCCAAATAATTGAGGGGGCCTTCGATGCGGTGCTGTTTGAGAACTTCCTCTATCACACCTTGCGCCAGCTGCGCACAGACAAGGATCTCGCCCAGAAGAAGATAGTGCTGCTCATGGACAACGCAGTCATTCACAAATATTCAGAGGTGCTGGAGACTGCTAGGAAGTTCAAGGTCACTGTCCTCTTCAATGCAGAAGTACTCAACCTGGCTTAACCCCATCGAGCAGTTGTTCTCCTACATCAAGAGGCACCTCCGATAAGAGCAAGCTGACAGCAAGTAAGCATACTATACCTAACTTTTCATAGGATCCACCTGGTGAAGCGGCTCTCGCAGATTCTGAAGGCCATGACCAAGACAGACGTCAACAAGCTCTGGGCTTTCAGCGTGAAGCAGTGGTGCAGCACCATCAAGCATGGATTTGTGTGAAGTTGGGCTGAAGGACGATGAGTTGAGGAGCAGGAGCTATAGAAGACACCAATACATACTGAAACAGCAGTTTAATCGTCAAATTTATTGATTAAAAGCCCCCTTATTACATATCACACTTTTAAGTTTTAATTTTAACTAATCAAACATCGAAATCCAAAAATCTCTCTCATTTTCGTTCATTCAAATGACCATTTTGGCTCCTCCTTCACTAAAGCTGTCGAATTTGGTGCTCAAACAGTCGAGCAGGACTTAAAAATTGCTGAGCTGGGGGTTTTAAAGCATGGAGAACACGATTGGGTCCTAAATTTGAAGAAACACTCGTCGAGCAACGAGTTATAGACCATTTATGGTGATTCAACTCTCGATCATGAATATTTTGTCAATAATGTCAATGTTTGTCAATCATTTTGGAAGTTGGACAGTAAAAATGACTATTGGGAACTAAACTAGTGAATCAGCTAATAAATTTGAAGTTGCTGCTTCAAATCGAACTTATATGGTTGAAATTTATCGAATTCTACATCATTCAGCTATAAGTGTTCAAATAGAATCGAAAAGTAAAATTGGTTATAATTAAAATAATAGATTTAAATTTTGATTAATTTCTACAATTTCCTATTTTTATCTATTTTAGCAATATTTTCTTGTAAAATCAAATTTACTATTAGTGGAATAGCAATAGCTTTTTATCCATATTTATATTAATAAAATATATTTATTTTTTTTAATAATTTCATTTTTTCTTTTGATTCCTCGATTTGATCGGGAATCAACAATTAAAATTCTTCTTATTTGGATTGTCTTTAGGGTTTTGCTTAGAAATGTATCTAAGTTATGTTGTTAAATATAGAAAGGGTTATTTTCAGGGTTTTGACTATGTAATTATTATTAGTTGTTTCTATATCCTTTTCTTCAGCTTAATACCAAGGGTACTTCCATGCCAAGTCCAATTTTAGAATAATTCGTAGAAAAATACCATATTTATGAGTAGCGAGCCCTAGCTCAGTCAGTTGACATCTTTAGAGGTTCCAAGGACAAGGTCTTTAAAGGCCAGCTTATAACGCATTGATCTGTAGATTTTCACCTTTAAAGGACCATGACAGCATGAGATGTGCAATGGACAAGGAAAAGGGTCGAAAATAGTCCTATCATAGAAAAGTCAATTTTCCCAATAATAATATTGTCATCTCAAACCATCATAAATATTAACTATAATTGTACATGGAAAATTTTGTCTGGGGTCAAGTATAATATCATTTTACATAAAAAAAACCTTGATTTTCTCATCCAAAAACACAATTATCAATTTATATATAGATATTTACCCATAAAAGCATAAAATTAACTATGCCTGGAACCATGTTCAAGATGATGTATATATAGTTTAATTTTTTCCAGTTGTTTTTTAGAGGTAATTGAGGACGGAGAATCTAAAAACAGTATTTTTGGGCACCATGGAACACTCGGTGACCCTCTTCCATGTATACAGTCTGAAATGATCCAAATCTCTTATTTTGACTAGTGCTCAGTCAAGTCATGCCTCAAAGAGTCAATCTAATGTCTTGAGGTATTAGGTCTTGTTAAGGACCTTCTAATGCATATATATGTGGACTTTGACCATCTATGGGTCAATTAAATGAAAAGATGGATTAACTAGAAGTTATATGGTCATGCCATTTTTATTATAGAAAAACCTTCATTTTCTCATCCAAAAACACAATTATCAATTTATTTATATATAGTTATTTACCAATTAAAATACCAATGTCTCGATCATCATATAGATTTATATATTATTTTTGGTAATTAAGATGATAACTTTGACAAACCTGGTTAGTCAATTAAGAGCGAAGATTTTGGGAAATAATATCAATTAAAATATATTGTTAATTTATTATTGAAGTAAATGTTTTATAGGAATGAATTTAAAATTAAAATAAGATGAACTCCTGAAGGAAATAGAAGGAAAACACCCTAACTTTATCGGGCTCGTGGAAACGAGACTACAGAGAATAATAGGATTAAATAGTAATAACATAGCATAGACTCAACTAGCAAGAAATTGAGGAGTTCTGGTGCTTAACAATGGTAACTTCCGCATGTAGACAATATAAACACTGAGGTAGTACATAGCTTGGACTATACTGAACGTAGGAGGGTTCCCGCTACATATATTTACGATATAAATTCCACCGTATTGGAACGAAGAGGTGAAAGAAATTTAATATAGATTCATATACATGATTAAATCATTAAAGCAAAAATGTAATAAGTAGAGAATAATAGTAATGGGTGACTTCAACTTTCACCTAAAAGATTTAAGCAAGAGACCCAACAAAGAAGGGCTGAAGGAATCTATTCCACAAGGAGTAGAAACTCATATAAGAGGAACTAATTAGAAGAATAATTTTTCCAACTTTGAGACGAGAAGTTGGGAAATAAGCCAACTAAGATTAACGGACCAAAAATTATTACAAGTGAAACTTAAGTTAAAGTTTCAAGAAAATGATTTGAAATTGTCAGATAAAGAGAACAATCTGAGGATATCCCATAAAAGAAAGTAATGTTGGATGTCATTTATAGAGGAAGAGAGAGAGAGAATTAAAGCTGAAGGAGCTTGACTAACCAATTCAAAAATGCTTTGAAGAAAAATTAGAAAAACACTTTAAATGCAAAATTGGTACCAGTAGCCACCGTAATTGGCTATCAAAGACAGAGTAAATAGCATTCAAAAATGAATTTCAAGACATAAACTATAATGGAAAAAAGCAATCAGAGACCTTGAACATTTCCTCGATAGAAACGACTTAAATGGTTTCTTTTATCAAGTAAAAAGATTGACCAAGAGTCAAAAGCAATCGTAATAAACAAGAGGAATCACAATAAATGAGGAGAGAGTAGAATTGGGAAAATCCTCAAAAAGACACATTTTAGAATTTTATAACCAGCTGTTTAAGGATAGCAGGAATGGAAACTCACAATTAGGGCAAAAAGCAGGTATAATTTTGACTAATGAACAATAATTGGGAAAGTTTTGCAATGAACTAGATGTTGAGAAGAGGATCAAAGAATGCAACTTCAACAAAGCTAAAGGTCCAGACAGATTTGACGGAATAATCCTGGTAAAGTCAGAAAGAATTCTAAAAACAGTTTGCCAGAAAATCGCAGAATGGTTAAACACAACAACAATTTCCACAGTATATCAAAGAAGGCAGGCTAATCTTACTAAGTAAAAGCTAAGGAGATTTGTACCCGAAGGTACCAAATACTAGGCCAATAGTTATCAACTCGCATTTGAGTAAAATCGTTGAAAAAGTTATCATAAACAAGATCTAAGATAACAAGAGTGAATCGTTGAAAACTGGAAATTATCAAAATGGATTTAAAGAAAACAAGAGCACCCACATTAATTTAATGAGACTTCTAAAACACATAAAAACGTCAAGAAGGAAGAGTAACAAAAGAGAAGCTTACTTACTAGTGGATCTACAAAAGGCATATGAGTCAGTCTGGAAAGACAAGATTATTGAAATTATGAAAAGAAGAGCAATCCATGAGAATGACACTACTCCAATAAAATTAATTAAGGCTCTATACTAAAACAACAAAATACAATTTGAGGGCGCTAAGGTCTAGACACAATAAGGAGTAGCCCAAGGTAGTAGATTATCACCTATTTTATTAAATATTTACCTATAAGACGCACTTTATTCTCAACCAGAACTGATGTCCTTGATTAAATAAGGCAAATTAATTGCTTTTGCAGATGACTTTTTAATTAACATCACTGATCCTGAACAATTCAAGAGAGTGCTAGAATGCTTTAGGAGATTGGAAATATCCCACAATTTAAAACTGAACAGGAAAAAGAGAGTGTTTCTAAGTGATGCGAAGAAGATTGAAAAATCATGCAAATTGAGAGAATCTGTAAGGTTCAGGAAGCGAAAAGCTAGGAATGAACATCTGTTTAAACACTCAATAATTGTTTAAAAACACATGGAACGAAATAAAACAAAAAGGTGAGTTCTATCAAAAGCTGACTAAATCAAGCAATTCGATTGTAGGCGATAAAATAATGGTAGCACAAATAAGATCGTTACAAATCTATAAGTAAACCCCACTGGTAGCAGCCTAATATATGAAGATCAGCGAAATAGAGAAGATGGAAATCCAGCTTAAAAGGATTGCATTTAAGACATCCAGGGATATTCCAAACAAAATATTAAGGAATTTCACCCAGCTAAAAGACACCACACAAATGAAATAATCCTAGAGCTGATTCAGAAGAACATGAAAGATAAAAGCGGATCTGACAGAATTTGCGAAAATAAAAAGACCCTCAGAGATACTCAAATAAAAAGGGGAGGTCATGCAATGAAAAAAGAAACTATTTATGACTAAAAATGTAATGGACACGATGATGGCCATCAGTTAGGGCAGAACCTATTTCGACATACGGCATGAGCCACTACTGTAACGTACAAGAAATGTTTGTAGAAAATAATCACCTCGGAAGCTGCAACTCAATAAATGCAGCTGGTGATCCTACAAGTTTTTCATAACAAATAAGGGAAAACACAATCATTGACATGTAAGGCACCACCTAAATAGAGATTATCTTGAACATGTCTGGCTGGACAATAGAATAAGATAATTAGAGGCATACGAGTACTACTAACCAGTAAAAAAACATTTTAGAGTGGAGTATGTCAATAAAAGTGAAGTAGAATTTGATGAGAGTAAAATAAAATGATTACAATGAAATGAATATCCACAATAGAGTAGAATCTTTCGTAAATAAGTAAGGAAAATCTGAGAATTATAATACATATAATTAAATTAATATAAAAAGAAAAAACAAAAACAAATAAGAACAAGATGGAGGAATCAAAATTCAGTGGAAGATATTAGAGAGATTGGAATAGTAATTCACATAGAAGATGAAAGCACAAGCTAATGGACTAAGAGAGAGGAGAAGAACTGGAGCACAGATATAAAAAAGTATGAGAAAACTCAACAGAAGCAACAGTAAGAACTTAAATGAGTTGGAAAGCTGCATTTTTAGCGATCGACCAGCAATAACACCAAGGGTAGAAACCCAGATTAAACCTCAAACGGAGATCGAATCAAACATGAACGACTTCGATGAGAAAGTGCAGTAAAAACAGAACACAGAAGATGAAGAGAGACCAAGCGGCAGACAGAGGAATCGGAGGCTAAAGATCAGGATTAAAATGCGAAGAACCGCGAGGTGAAGCATCACTCTTCGAATTAATATATTTCAAAAACTGCTATCTAGTTTTACTCAATGTGTTTTATTCATATTTTTAATTTTTTATTTACTCTTATTAAATGTTTTTATAATTAGGACAATATCAATTTATACACCCTAATTCGTTTATTAAAAAGGTACTATTACTTGAGTCTTTGGTTAAAACAATAAAGGCAAACATTATATATTTGACAAAATAAAAATTATATTTAAATTTAATTTTTCTAATCCTCCAATCTTCGATCTTAATTGACTAATGGATATTTATCTCTGCCGATGATCTCACAAATAGATTTAAAAACTGCTTCCTCAGTTCCTTTTGTACTATGGCTAAAAAGTCATTTTACCCTTCTTCTTCAACCGAAAATTTCCAAAATATTCGGTATACCTTTCAGTCTTAAAGATAACCCAATTTTGACAGTTTTTAAAGATCCTTGGCAGCTAATTAATAATTACCCCACTGATGTCTCCCCGTTGACTCCTTTTACTTGTTATTTTATACTTTATAATCTACAATTCCTATCATTATATCCACATGTGCTATGCCTGCTCTTTCATAACTATATAGTTATTAATTCTCTCATTCTTAACTTACAGTTAATCAAATTACTTCTTGCATGTTTCCATGATATTTTCTAACTCAATTTTCACATGTAAAATCATTGTGTCTTCTCTTAGAGATAAACTTCCCCCATTATTTGCGGAATCATTTGTTACAAAGCTTTTCCACGTTGACTCATTTTTACTTCAAATATTTTTATTTTCACCAACAACTTATCTATCTTATTTTTAGTGCTATGGCAGCAGACTATTTTTACCAATTTTTTTATCCAATGGATAGATAAGCTAACCGAACCTTATGCTAAACTAATTACTCTCTCACTTGATAAAAAATAATAAATAATCTTTTACTCAAAAATTAATTTTAAATCTGATGATAAAATATTATGTTTATTAATTAATAATATTAAATACGTTATTTAAATTAAATATTAATCAGATAGAGTTTCATAGACCCCTGATTGCTTTGGTAAAGAATCAAATGCACTATTGTTGTTAATCCACTTATTTTCTGTGTCCTTAATTATTGGTGCTTTCACTGTTTACATCACAATTATCATCCTTTTTATTCTCTGTGTTTTCCTTTTTTACCGACTTTATTACCTGTTTTATAAGCTGTAATTAATTTTTATCATACTTCAAATTCTCTTCCTATCTTAATCGGTGACAGGGTGTAGTCTTTCAAGGACATAATATATATCTTGTGTTTAGATAAAAAAATATATTCATCTATTGCTTGGGATATCACTAGCTGGTTGAAATTTAACTGGAAGAATTGTATTTGTCTGGCTCTTAGTCAAATTAAGGTCTAGTTTGTTGTTAAAGATTAAGGATTCGTATGTATTTTCCTCGATTGACGTGCCTTTTGATGCTAATAAGTCCTATTATTTCATCATCTAGTGTATATATAATTATTTGTTTCTAACACAAGCAACTGGTATGCCAATATTCATCTATGCTTGTTTATCTGCTTCTATTCGGTCTTTGTTATCTATCATAGTATAGAGCATATTACTTAACATTTTTCAGTCATTGAGGAAGTTAAATTTCAAGTGCAGTTCGATTATTGTTTCTACTTTTCGGTTGTGTAGATTGGCCCAATCATTATAAGATATTCTGGTATCATTTATTTTTTGGGTAGCTTTACTAGTGTATGATAAATTTTTTATATTACAATATTACATTTAAATATTAATTTTTAAACATAATTTTATTTATATTACTCTAAATATGGAGTATGTTAACACAAAAAATATGAATTTTAAACATCATTTTTTCAACTCGTTCAACAAAAATAATAGCAGTTACTTCACTTATAACAATAATTTCAACAAATACTACTACAAATACAACTACAACCATAACTACTACAACTAAAAACCTAAACTCCAATTTTTTATAATAAAAGAGATCAGAAAAAACTTACCTGCCACTATTTTGGCAAAACTGTAGTTAGAGCTAGAGATTAAAATTCTAAATCAAATCTGTGTTAGTAATAATAAAATTTAATTGGGATCATATAATTTTGATTCTATAATCTTATTAATGTTTTAGTGTTTAATAGCAATATGTTGTATTGTGTCTTAGTGCGTCATCACTAAAGTCCTTACTTAAAACCCCAAGATTTATTTAGAATTAATATAGGGGTGTATTTATAAATAATATAAATAATCAAGAATTTATTTATTATGGGTATGATGAACTCAATTATAAATCTATTGGCTCAACTAATTATCCATATATGTATATTTATTTTTACGCTAATTTTGATTGATTCTGGCTAATAATTAGCAAATATATGAGAATTTAGGTTGGTTGTATTAGTTAATAAATTGAATAAAAAATAATATATTGACGGACAAAATGTAATTCTCCGAAAGCCAATATTAAGCTTATAAAACTCCTAATGATTGGGAAAGATGAATATAGCAAAGACTCTATGTTATTAATGTGAATTAAAAAGATATAAAAAATAACAAGATTCAAAGAAAGATTAATCCATAGAATAATAAAGTGAATTAAAACCTCGCTTATTTAAGAAAACAAAAAATGATAAGAACAAGCTAAACTGGATCAATATGATTTGGAGTACTTTATTTCGAGAAATACAAAATAAGCTTAGACTTATTTATCATTGTAAAAGCGTGCTCTTATTTATCATAGAATTTTTCCGGAAAAGAAAATTACTAAGCAACTACTTCATAGAATATACAAGGTCCATGCAACTTGTGATAGATAAATTGAGATAGATCTGAGGGAAAGAAATTAACAATATTCTTAGATAACTTAAGAGCTCACTATTCGAAGTTGTTGTAAGAGTAGGTTTAGGAAAATGGTTTGAGGTTGAAGTTCAATAGCCCTTATTCATCAAAGTATAATTGCATAAAAATGATCTATTCAAGGGTAAAGAAAGACTATACATAAACTTTATGTCAACATGATTTCAGGTTCAACAATAAGACAAACTATTTCTTTGTGGAGAAATCTATAACAAAAATTCAAACAAGTAATTGTAAAAACAGTGAAAGAAAGTGCTTATATTTGATGCGTTCTTTATTACTTGAGACATAAATAACTAATTTACTTAAAGTTTATGTTATTAAAATTATATTATGTCACATGTTAAATTGCATTCTTTTTTTTGGTGGGCTTTTCATAATTTGCGAGTCATTGTTTATGTGCATAAAATTTTAATTATGTTGCTGAATTTACATCGGCTGCTGTTATTCTGAAACAATCTCAAATCTTTTCCATTTTTTGTTATATTTTCTCCCTTAAGAACTGATCTTTAGCCTCGATAAGGCCTTTTCTTTCTTTTCTAAAATAAAGCATTCATAAATTTATGCATTTATAGCTCACTGGAGTATCTGGAAATAGATTGGATTTCTTTGAGTAATTCTTCATTTATTTGAATAGTTTTTTTCTATTCTTCATCAGCTTAGCCTGTGTATCAAAGATTCTGCTGGTTCTCGACAAGCTAGGTAATAAACTCATTCTTAAGTGTACCTAGTATTCCGAAAAAGAAGTGCTTGTCAGGTAGCTCCTTTATGTCATCG
>ARYC01018893.1:0-10141 GCA_000711775.1 Oxytricha trifallax
AAAATCTCTCTCATTTTCGTTCATTCAAATGACCATTTTGGCTCCTCCTTCACTAAAGCTGTCGAATTTGGTGCTCAAACAGTCGAGCAGGACTTAAAAATTGCTGAGCTGGGGGTTTTAAAGCATGGAGAACACGATTGGGTCCTAAATTTGAAGAAACACTCGTCGAGCAACGAGTTATAGACCATTTATGGTGATTCAACTCTCGATCATGAATATTTTGTCAATAATGTCAATGTTTGTCAATCATTTTGAAAGTTGGACAGTAAAAATGACTATTGGGAACTAAACTAGTGAATCAGCTAATAAATTTGAAGTTGCTGCTTCAAATCGAACTTATATGGTTGAAATTTATCGAATTCTACATCATTCAGCTATAAGTGTTCAAATAGAATCGAAAAGTAAAATTGGTTATAATTAAAATAATAGATTTAAATTTTGATTAATTTCTACAATTTCCTATTTTTATCTATTTTAGCAATATTTTCTTGTAAAATCAAATTTACTATTAGTGGAATAGCAATAGCTTTTTATCCATATTTATATTAATAAAATATATTTATTTTTTTTAATAATTTCATTTTTTCTTTTGATTCCTCGATTTGATCGGGAATCAACAATTAAAATTCTTCTTATTTGGATTGTCTTTAGGGTTTTGCTTAGAAATGTATCTAAGTTATGTTGTTAAATATAGAAAGGGTTATTTTCAGGGTTTTGACTATGTAATTATTATTAGTTGTTTCTATATCCTTTTCTTCAGCTTAATACCAAGGGTACTTCCATGCCAAGTCCAATTTTAGAATAATTCGTAGAAAAATACCATATTTATGAGTAGCGAGCCCTAGCTCAGTCAGTTGACATCTTTAGAGGTTCCAAGGACAAGGTCTTTAAAGGCCAGCTTATAACGCATTGATCTGTAGATTTTCACCTTTAAAGGACCATGACAGCATGAGATGTGCAATGGACAAGGAAAAGGGTCGAAAATAGTCCTATCATAGAAAAGTCAATTTTCCCAATAATAATATTGTCATCTCAAACCATCATAAATATTAACTATAATTGTACATGGAAAATTTTGTCTGGGGTCAAGTATAATATCATTTTACATAAAAAAAACCTTGATTTTCTCATCCAAAAACACAATTATCAATTTATATATAGATATTTACCCATAAAAGCATAAAATTAACTATGCCTGGAACCATGTTCAAGATGATGTATATATAGTTTAATTTTTTCCAGTTGTTTTTTAGAGGTAATTGAGGACGGAGAATCTAAAAACAGTATTTTTGGGCACCATGGAACACTCGGTGACCCTCTTCCATGTATACAGTCTGAAATGATCCAAATCTCTTATTTTGACTAGTGCTCAGTCAAGTCATGCCTCAAAGAGTCAATCTAATGTCTTGAGGTATTAGGTCTTGTTAAGGACCTTCTAATGCATATATATGTGGACTTTGACCATCTATGGGTCAATTAAATGAAAAGATGGATTAACTAGAAGTTATATGGTCATGCCATTTTTATTATAGAAAAACCTTCATTTTCTCATCCAAAAACACAATTATCAATTTATTTATATATAGTTATTTACCAATTAAAATACCAATGTCTCGATCATCATATAGATTTATATATTATTTTTGGTAATTAAGATGATAACTTTGACAAACCTGGTTAGTCAATTAAGAGCGAAGATTTTGGGAAATAATATCAATTAAAATATATTGTTAATTTATTATTGAAGTAAATGTTTTATAGGAATGAATTTAAAATTAAAATAAGATGAACTCCTGAAGGAAATAGAAGGAAAACACCCTAACTTTATCGGGCTCGTGGAAACGAGACTACAGAGAATAATAGGATTAAATAGTAATAACATAGCATAGACTCAACTAGCAAGAAATTGAGGAGTTCTGGTGCTTAACAATGGTAACTTCCGCATGTAGACAATATAAACACTGAGGTAGTACATAGCTTGGACTATACTGAACGTAGGAGGGTTCCCGCTACATATATTTACGATATAAATTCCACCGTATTGGAACGAAGAGGTGAAAGAAATTTAATATAGATTCATATACATGATTAAATCATTAAAGCAAAAATGTAATAAGTAGAGAATAATAGTAATGGGTGACTTCAACTTTCACCTAAAAGATTTAAGCAAGAGACCCAACAAAGAAGGGCTGAAGGAATCTATTCCACAAGGAGTAGAAACTCATATAAGAGGAACTAATTAGAAGAATAATTTTTCCAACTTTGAGACGAGAAGTTGGGAAATAAGCCAACTAAGATTAACGGACCAAAAATTATTACAAGTGAAACTTAAGTTAAAGTTTCAAGAAAATGATTTGAAATTGTCAGATAAAGAGAACAATCTGAGGATATCCCATAAAAGAAAGTAATGTTGGATGTCATTTATAGAGGAAGAGAGAGAGAGAATTAAAGCTGAAGGAGCTTGACTAACCAATTCAAAAATGCTTTGAAGAAAAATTAGAAAAACACTTTAAATGCAAAATTGGTACCAGTAGCCACCGTAATTGGCTATCAAAGACAGAGTAAATAGCATTCAAAAATGAATTTCAAGACATAAACTATAATGGAAAAAAGCAATCAGAGACCTTGAACATTTCCTCGATAGAAACGACTTAAATGGTTTCTTTTATCAAGTAAAAAGATTGACCAAGAGTCAAAAGCAATCGTAATAAACAAGAGGAATCACAATAAATGAGGAGAGAGTAGAATTGGGAAAATCCTCAAAAAGACACATTTTAGAATTTTATAACCAGCTGTTTAAGGATAGCAGGAATGGAAACTCACAATTAGGGCAAAAAGCAGGTATAATTTTGACTAATGAACAATAATTGGGAAAGTTTTGCAATGAACTAGATGTTGAGAAGAGGATCAAAGAATGCAACTTCAACAAAGCTAAAGGTCCAGACAGATTTGACGGAATAATCCTGGTAAAGTCAGAAAGAATTCTAAAAACAGTTTGCCAGAAAATCGCAGAATGGTTAAACACAACAACAATTTCCACAGTATATCAAAGAAGGCAGGCTAATCTTACTAAGTAAAAGCTAAGGAGATTTGTACCCGAAGGTACCAAATACTAGGCCAATAGTTATCAACTCGCATTTGAGTAAAATCGTTGAAAAAGTTATCATAAACAAGATCTAAGATAACAAGAGTGAATCGTTGAAAACTGGAAATTATCAAAATGGATTTAAAGAAAACAAGAGCACCCACATTAATTTAATGAGACTTCTAAAACACATAAAAACGTCAAGAAGGAAGAGTAACAAAAGAGAAGCTTACTTACTAGTGGATCTACAAAAGGCATATGAGTCAGTCTGGAAAGACAAGATTATTGAAATTATGAAAAGAAGAGCAATCCATGAGAATGACACTACTCCAATAAAATTAATTAAGGCTCTATACTAAAACAACAAAATACAATTTGAGGGCGCTAAGGTCTAGACACAATAAGGAGTAGCCCAAGGTAGTAGATTATCACCTATTTTATTAAATATTTACCTATAAGACGCACTTTATTCTCAACCAGAACTGATGTCCTTGATTAAATAAGGCAAATTAATTGCTTTTGCAGATGACTTTTTAATTAACATCACTGATCCTGAACAATTCAAGAGAGTGCTAGAATGCTTTAGGAGATTGGAAATATCCCACAATTTAAAACTGAACAGGAAAAAGAGAGTGTTTCTAAGTGATGCGAAGAAGATTGAAAAATCATGCAAATTGAGAGAATCTGTAAGGTTCAGGAAGCGAAAAGCTAGGAATGAACATCTGTTTAAACACTCAATAATTGTTTAAAAACACATGGAACGAAATAAAACAAAAAGGTGAGTTCTATCAAAAGCTGACTAAATCAAGCAATTCGATTGTAGGCGATAAAATAATGGTAGCACAAATAAGATCGTTACAAATCTATAAGTAAACCCCACTGGTAGCAGCCTAATATATGAAGATCAGCGAAATAGAGAAGATGGAAATCCAGCTTAAAAGGATTGCATTTAAGACATCCAGGGATATTCCAAACAAAATATTAAGGAATTTCACCCAGCTAAAAGACACCACACAAATGAAATAATCCTAGAGCTGATTCAGAAGAACATGAAAGATAAAAGCGGATCTGACAGAATTTGCGAAAATAAAAAGACCCTCAGAGATACTCAAATAAAAAGGGGAGGTCATGCAATGAAAAAAGAAACTATTTATGACTAAAAATGTAATGGACACGATGATGGCCATCAGTTAGGGCAGAACCTATTTCGACATACGGCATGAGCCACTACTGTAACGTACAAGAAATGTTTGTAGAAAATAATCACCTCGGAAGCTGCAACTCAATAAATGCAGCTGGTGATCCTACAAGTTTTTCATAACAAATAAGGGAAAACACAATCATTGACATGTAAGGCACCACCTAAATAGAGATTATCTTGAACATGTCTGGCTGGACAATAGAATAAGATAATTAGAGGCACACGAGTACTACTAACCAGTAAAAAAACATTTTAGAGTGGTGTATGTCAAGAAAAGAGAAGTAGAATTTGATGAAAAAATGAAATGATTTCAACGAAATGAATATCCACAATAGAGTATAGAATCTTGAGTAAATAAGGAAGTAAAATCTGAGAATTATAATACAAATATTTAAATTAAAATAATAAGAAAAAACTAAACAACTAAGGACATGATGGAGGAATCAAAATTCAGTGGAAGATATTCGAGATATTGGAATAGTAATTCACATAGAAGAGAATGTACAAGCCAATGGACCAAGAGAGAGGAGAAGAACTGGAGCAAGAGTATGAAAGGTATGAGAAAGACCTCAACAGAAGCAACAGTAAGAACTTAAACGAGTTAGAAAACTGCATTTATAGCGATCGACCAGCAATAACACCAAGGGTAGAAACCCAGATTAAACCTCAAACGGAGATCGAATCAAACATGAACGACTTCGATGAGAAAGTGCAGTAAAAACAGAACACAGAAGATGAAGAGAGACCAAGCGGCAGACAGAGGAATCGGAGGCTAAAGATCAGGATTAAAATGCGAAGAACCGCGAGGTGAAGCATCACTCTTCGAATTAATATATTTCAAAAACTGCTATCTAGTTTTACTCAATGTGTTTTATTCATATTTTTAATTTTTTATTTACTCTTATTAAATGTTTTTATAATTAGGACAATATCAATTTATACACCCTAATTCGTTTATTAAAAAGGTACTATTACTTGAGTCTTTGGTTAAAACAATAAAGGCAAACATTATATATTTGACAAAATAAAAATTATATTTAAATTTAATTTTTCTAATCCTCCAATCTTCGATCTTAATTGACTAATGGATATTTATCTCTGCCGATGATCTCACAAATAGATTTAAAAACTGCTTCCTCAGTTCTTTTGTACTATGGCTAAAAAGTCATTTTACCCTTCTTCTTCAACCGAAAATTTCCAAAATATTCGGTATACCTTTCAGTCTTAAAGATAACCCAATTTTGACAGTTTTTAAAGATCCTTGGCAGCTAATTAATAATTACCCCACTGATGTCTCCCCGTTGACTCCTTTTACTTGTTATTTTATACTTTATAATCTACAATTCCTATCATTATATCCACATGTGCTATGCCTGCTCTTTCATAACTATATAGTTATTAATTCTCTCATTCTTAACTTACAGTTAATCAAATTACTTCTTGCATGTTTCCATGATATTTTCTAACTCAATTTTCACATGTAAAATCATTGTGTCTTCTCTTAGAGATAAACTTCCCCCATTATTTGCGGAATCATTTGTTACAAAGCTTTTCCACGTTGACTCATTTTTACTTCAAATATTTTTATTTTCACCAACAACTTATCTATCTTATTTTTAGTGCTATGGCAGCAGACTATTTTTACCAATTTTTTTATCCAATGGATAGATAAGCTAACCGAACCTTATGCTAAACTAATTACTCTCTCACTTGATAAAAAATAATAAATAATCTTTTACTCAAAAATTAATTTTAAATCTGATGATAAAATATTATGTTTATTAATTAATAATATTAAATACGTTATTTAAATTAAATATTAATCAGATAGAGTTTCATAGACCCCTGATTGCTTTGGTAAAGAATCAAATGCACTATTGTTGTTAATCCACTTATTTTCTGTGTCCTTAATTATTGGTGCTTTCACTGTTTACATCACAATTATCATCCTTTTTATTCTCTGTGTTTTCCTTTTTTACCGACTTTATTACCTGTTTTATAAGCTGTAATTAATTTTTATCATACTTCAAATTCTCTTCCTATCTTAATCGGTGACAGGGTGTAGTCTTTCAAGGACATAATATATATCTTGTGTTTAGATAAAAAAATATATTCATCTATTGCTTGGGATATCACTAGCTGGTTGAAATTTAACTGGAAGAATTGTATTTGTCTGGCTCTTAGTCAAATTAAGGTCTAGTTTGTTGTTAAAGATTAAGGATTCGTATGTATTTTCCTCGATTGACGTGCCTTTTGATGCTAATAAGTCCTATTATTTCATCATCTAGTGTATATATAATTATTTGTTTCTAACACAAGCAACTGGTATGCCAATATTCATCTATGCTTGTTTATCTGCTTCTATTCGGTCTTTGTTATCTATCATAGTATAGAGCATATTACTTAACATTTTTCAGTCATTGAGGAAGTTAAATTTCAAGTGCAGTTCGATTATTGTTTCTACTTTTCGGTTGTGTAGATTGGCCCAATCATTATAAGATATTCTGGTATCATTTATTTTTTGGGTAGCTTTACTAGTGTATGATAAATTTTTTATATTACAATATTACATTTAAATATTAATTTTTAAACATAATTTTATTTATATTACTCTAAATATGGAGTATGTTAACACAAAAAATATGAATTTTAAACATCATTTTTTCAACTCGTTCAACAAAAATAATAGCAGTTACTTCACTTATAACAATAATTTCAACAAATACTACTACAAATACAACTACAACCATAACTACTACAACTAAAAACCTAAACTCCAATTTTTTATAATAAAAGAGATCAGAAAAAACTTACCTGCCACTATTTTGGCAAAACTGTAGTTAGAGCTAGAGATTAAAATTCTATCAAATCTGTGTTAGTAATAATAAAATTTAATTGGGATCATATAATTTTGATTCTATAATCTTATTAATGTTTTAGTGTTTAATAGCAATATGTTGTATTGTGTCTTAGTGCGTCATCACTAAAGTCCTTACTTAAAACCCCAAGATTTATTTAGAATTAATATAGGGGTGTATTTATAAATAATATAAATAATCAAGAATTTATTTATTATGGGTATGATGAACTCAATTATAAATCTATTGGCTCAACTAATTATCCATATATGTATATTTATTTTTACGCTAATTTTGATTGATTCTGGCTAATAATTAGCAAATATATGAGAATTTAGGTTGGTTGTATTAGTTAATAAATTGAATAAAAAATAATATATTGACGGACAAAATGTAATTCTCCGAAAGCCAATATTAAGCTTATAAAACTCCTAATGATTGGGAAAGATGAATATAGCAAAGACTCTATGTTATTAATGTGAATTAAAAAGATATAAAAAATAACAAGATTCAAAGAAAGATTAATCCATAGAATAATAAAGTGAATTAAAACCTCGCTTATTTAAGAAAACAAAAAATGATAAGAACAAGCTAAACTGGATCAATATGATTTGGAGTACTTTATTTCGAGAAATACAAAATAAGCTTAGACTTATTTATCATTGTAAAAGCGTGCTCTTATTTATCATAGAATTTTTCCGGAAAAGAAAATTACTAAGCAACTACTTCATAGAATATACAAGGTCCATGCAACTTGTGATAGATAAATTGAGATAGATCTGAGGGAAAGAAATTAACAATATTCTTAGATAACTTAAGAGCTCACTATTCGAAGTTGTTGTAAGAGTAGGTTTAGGAAAATGGTTTGAGGTTGAAGTTCAATAGCCCTTATTCATCAAAGTATAATTGCATAAAAATGATCTATTCAAGGGTAAAGAAAGACTATACATAAACTTTATGTCAACATGATTTCAGGTTCAACAATAAGACAAACTATTTCTTTGTGGAGAAATCTATAACAAAAATTCAAACAAGTAATTGTAAAAACAGTGAAAGAAAGTGCTTATATTTGATGCGTTCTTTATTACTTGAGACATAAATAACTAATTTACTTAAAGTTTATGTTATTAAAATTATATTATGTCACATGTTAAATTGCATTCTTTTTTTTGGTGGGCTTTTCATAATTTGCGAGTCATTGTTTATGTGCATAAAATTTTAATTATGTTGCTGAATTTACATCGGCTGCTGTTATTCTGAAACAATCTCAAATCTTTTCCATTTTTTGTTATATTTTCTCCCTTAAGAACTGATCTTTAGCCTCGATAAGGCCTTTTCTTTCTTTTCTAAAATAAAGCATTCATAAATTTATGCATTTATAGCTCACTGGAGTATCTGGAAATAGATTGGATTTCTTTGAGTAATTCTTCATTTATTTGAATAGTTTTTTTCTATTCTTCATCAGCTTAGCCTGTGTATCAAAGATTCTGCTGGTTCTCGACAAGCTAGGTAATAAACTCATTCTTAAGTGTACCTAGTATTCCGAAAAAGAAGTGCTTGTCAGGTAGCTCCTTTATGTCATCGTAAATTCCTAGGTATTTGTTTACAGCTTTCTCATTTTTAATTATGTCATAAATGTTTGCTACAGAGAACTCTAGGAATTTAGGAACATTGACATAAATTATGTCTGCAGATTTTATGAGCACTTTCTTGCAGCTCAATACATCTTTAATGAACCTCATAGTAGTCTTTTTAAAACTAGGCATGTGATATCCCACTAAAGCATTTAAGTTAGGAAAATTACATGAATGTTTGAAGTGGCACCACCAGTCTTGTTTGGTATTCAGATGTCCCTACAGCTACTTAATGTTTATTATCACGAAATTCTTGTTATTTTCTATAAAAATTGTAAGTCTATTTAATATGAATTTAATTAAAATAGTTAGGACTTAAATATTTTGAGTCAGAATAAAAAGTTTAAGTCTATTTAATTTAATTCATTTATACTATAAATGAATAAATTTGATAGGTTATACTTTACTATTTAGATTGTGCCTAGTCTAAAGTTATTTAATGCAATATCATTTAGGACATTAAATATTAACAAGAAAAAGTTATGTTTGAGAACAAACACATCTTTTTATTGTTCCTTTTTTTCCAAACAAAAAATATCATTTATCAGAGTATGTTTTACTTTGACTTTCTTTGAAGTTAGGAATATTTATCTTAAACCCAAGAACCGCTACATCGAAAATAGAAATGTCCCCTGAGGACAAATATGGGGCATATACTTAATGTTATTAGGGGTTTATTTAATTATAATTTATTTAACCACACTATTAAAATTTGTTTTAATTACATTATTTAAGCCTATTTAATATAAACTTTTAATTAAGAAATTTCATATACTTAAATTATGAAAACTTCTTCTTTGTCATCAATATATTCCCAGTCTAGCTCCTCATTAGATTAAGAAGAATCTAAGACTTAAAATTAAAGTTACTTTGCAAAACAAAAACTGTAATTATCAGAGGGCTAAATAAATTCAAGGAAGCAACAACTATTCTAGCTATGGGAAGGGGGCTTGGCATGGACTTTGTTATCGCCAAAGGTCATCAGAAAACCTTCAGTTTAACTTTAACTGCTCTCCAACGTATCTACTATTGTTCCTAATACTCTAAATACCCAGATTACGTTTTCAATGTTTGCCTCGAAAAACTAGTCAAAACCATGATAATAGCAATAATTGTGAATAATTGGTAAAAATATGATAATTAATAAATACTGACAAATATGGTAAAAATAGGTAAAATCGCGGTATTTGAGTAGTTTTAAAGAGTTTTTAAATTCTTGAAAAATTCAACTTTTTATACTCGGGTCAGTTCAATTCCCCAAATCGAGGTCTATCTTCTCTCACCTTTACAGAGCTTAAGGCAACTCATCCAGGTGTAGAAAGCTACAGATCATAGTTTTCTGAGCTCATCTTTCAAACCTGAC
>ARYC01018894.1:0-41863 GCA_000711775.1 Oxytricha trifallax
TATCATAGAAAAGTCAATTTTCCCAATAATAATATTGTCATCTCAAACCATCATAAATATTAACTATAATTGTACATGGAAAATTTTGTCTGGGGTCAAGTATAATATCATTTTACATAAAAAAAACCTTGATTTTCTCATCCAAAAACACAATTATCAATTTATATATAGATATTTACCCATAAAAGCATAAAATTAACTATGCCTGGAACCATGTTCAAGATGATGTATATATAGTTTAATTTTTTCCAGTTGTTTTTTAGAGGTAATTGAGGACGGAGAATCTAAACAGTATTTTTGGGCACCATGGAACACTCGGTGACCCTCTTCCATGTATACAGTCTGAAATGATCCAAATCTCTTATTTTGACTAGTGCTCAGTCAAGTCATGCCTCAAAGAGTCAATCTAATGTCTTGAGGTATTAGGTCTTGTTAAGGACCTTCTAATGCATATATATGTGGACTTTGACCATCTATGGGTCAATTAAATGAAAAGATGGATTAACTAGAAGTTATATGGTCATGCCATTTTTATTATAGAAAAACCTTCATTTTCTCATCCAAAAACACAATTATCAATTTATTTATATATAGTTATTTACCAATTAAAATACCAATGTCTCGATCATCATATAGATTTATATATTATTTTTGGTAATTAAGATGATAACTTTGACAAACCTGGTTAGTCAATTAAGAGCGAAGATTTTGGGAAATAATATCAATTAAAATATATTGTTAATTTATTATTGAAGTAAATGTTTTATAGGAATGAATTTAAAATTAAAATAAGATGAACTCCTGAAGGAAATAGAAGGAAAACACCCTAACTTTATCGGGCTCGTGGAAACGAGACTACAGAGAATAATAGGATTAAATAGTAATAACATAGCATAGACTCAACTAGCAAGAAATTGAGGAGTTCTGGTGCTTAACAATGGTAACTTCCGCATGTAGACAATATAAACACTGAGGTAGTACATAGCTTGGACTATACTGAACGTAGGAGGGTTCCCGCTACATATATTTACGATATAAATTCCACCGTATTGGAACGAAGAGGTGAAAGAAATTTAATATAGATTCATATACATGATTAAATCATTAAAGCAAAAATGTAATAAGTAGAGAATAATAGTAATGGGTGACTTCAACTTTCACCTAAAAGATTTAAGCAAGAGACCCAACAAAGAAGGGCTGAAGGAATCTATTCCACAAGGAGTAGAAACTCATATAAGAGGAACTAATTAGAAGAATAATTTTTCCAACTTTGAGACGAGAAGTTGGGAAATAAGCCAACTAAGATTAACGGACCAAAAATTATTACAAGTGAAACTTAAGTTAAAGTTTCAAGAAAATGATTTGAAATTGTCAGATAAAGAGAACAATCTGAGGATATCCCATAAAAGAAAGTAATGTTGGATGTCATTTATAGAGGAAGAGAGAGAGAGAATTAAAGCTGAAGGAGCTTGACTAACCAATTCAAAAATGCTTTGAAGAAAAATTAGAAAAACACTTTAAATGCAAAATTGGTACCAGTAGCCACCGTAATTGGCTATCAAAGACAGAGTAAATAGCATTCAAAAATGAATTTCAAGACATAAACTATAATGGAAAAAAGCAATCAGAGACCTTGAACATTTCCTCGATAGAAACGACTTAAATGGTTTCTTTTATCAAGTAAAAAGATTGACCAAGAGTCAAAAGCAATCGTAATAAACAAGAGGAATCACAATAAATGAGGAGAGAGTAGAATTGGGAAAATCCTCAAAAAGACACATTTTAGAATTTTATAACCAGCTGTTTAAGGATAGCAGGAATGGAAACTCACAATTAGGGCAAAAAGCAGGTATAATTTTGACTAATGAACAATAATTGGGAAAGTTTTGCAATGAACTAGATGTTGAGAAGAGGATCAAAGAATGCAACTTCAACAAAGCTAAAGGTCCAGACAGATTTGACGGAATAATCCTGGTAAAGTCAGAAAGAATTCTAAAAACAGTTTGCCAGAAAATCGCAGAATGGTTAAACACAACAACAATTTCCACAGTATATCAAAGAAGGCAGGCTAATCTTACTAAGTAAAAGCTAAGGAGATTTGTACCCGAAGGTACCAAATACTAGGCCAATAGTTATCAACTCGCATTTGAGTAAAATCGTTGAAAAAGTTATCATAAACAAGATCTAAGATAACAAGAGTGAATCGTTGAAAACTGGAAATTATCAAAATGGATTTAAAGAAAACAAGAGCACCCACATTAATTTAATGAGACTTCTAAAACACATAAAAACGTCAAGAAGGAAGAGTAACAAAAGAGAAGCTTACTTACTAGTGGATCTACAAAAGGCATATGAGTCAGTCTGGAAAGACAAGATTATTGAAATTATGAAAAGAAGAGCAATCCATGAGAATGACACTACTCCAATAAAATTAATTAAGGCTCTATACTAAAACAACAAAATACAATTTGAGGGCGCTAAGGTCTAGACACAATAAGGAGTAGCCCAAGGTAGTAGATTATCACCTATTTTATTAAATATTTACCTATAAGACGCACTTTATTCTCAACCAGAACTGATGTCCTTGATTAAATAAGGCAAATTAATTGCTTTTGCAGATGACTTTTTAATTAACATCACTGATCCTGAACAATTCAAGAGAGTGCTAGAATGCTTTAGGAGATTGGAAATATCCCACAATTTAAAACTGAACAGGAAAAAGAGAGTGTTTCTAAGTGATGCGAAGAAGATTGAAAAATCATGCAAATTGAGAGAATCTGTAAGGTTCAGGAAGCGAAAAGCTAGGAATGAACATCTGTTTAAACACTCAATAATTGTTTAAAAACACATGGAACGAAATAAAACAAAAAGGTGAGTTCTATCAAAAGCTGACTAAATCAAGCAATTCGATTGTAGGCGATAAAATAATGGTAGCACAAATAAGATCGTTACAAATCTATAAGTAAACCCCACTGGTAGCAGCCTAATATATGAAGATCAGCGAAATAGAGAAGATGGAAATCCAGCTTAAAAGGATTGCATTTAAGACATCCAGGGATATTCCAAACAAAATATTAAGGAATTTCACCCAGCTAAAAGACACCACACAAATGAAATAATCCTAGAGCTGATTCAGAAGAACATGAAAGATAAAAGCGGATCTGACAGAATTTGCGAAAATAAAAAGACCCTCAGAGATACTCAAATAAAAAGGGGAGGTCATGCAATGAAAAAAGAAACTATTTATGACTAAAAATGTAATGGACACGATGATGGCCATCAGTTAGGGCAGAACCTATTTCGACATACGGCATGAGCCACTACTGTAACGTACAAGAAATGTTTGTAGAAAATAATCACCTCGGAAGCTGCAACTCAATAAATGCAGCTGGTGATCCTACAAGTTTTTCATAACAAATAAGGGAAAACACAATCATTGACATGTAAGGCACCACCTAAATAGAGATTATCTTGAACATGTCTGGCTGGACAATAGAATAAGATAATTAGAGGCACACGAGTACTACTAACCAGTAAAAAAACATTTTAGAGTGGAGTATGTCAAGAAAAGAGAAGTAGAATTTGATGAAAAAATAAAATGATTACAACGAAATGAATATCCACAATAGAGTAGAATCTTGAGTAAATAAGGAAGGAAAATCTGAGAATTATAATACAAATAATTAAATTAAAATAAAAAGAAAAAACAAAACAAATAAGAACAAGATGGAGGAATCAAAATTCAGTGGAAGATATTAGAGAGATTGGAATAGTAATTCACATAGAAGAGAAAGCACAAGCCAATGGACCAAGAGAGAGGAGAAGAATGGACAAGAGTATAAAAAGTATGAGAAAAAACCAACAGAAGCAACAGTAAGAACTTAAATGAGTTGGAAAGCTGCATTTTTAGCGATCGACCAGCAATAACACCAAGGGTAGAAACCCAGATTAAACCTCAAACGGAGATCGAATCAAACATGAACGACTTCGATGAGAAAGTGCAGTAAAAACAGAACACAGAAGATGAAGAGAGACCAAGCGGCAGACAGAGGAATCGGAGGCTAAAGATCAGGATTAAAATGCGAAGAACCGCGAGGTGAAGCATCACTCTTCGAATTAATATATTTCAAAAACTGCTATCTAGTTTTACTCAATGTGTTTTATTCATATTTTTAATTTTTTATTTACTCTTATTAAATGTTTTTATAATTAGGACAATATCAATTTATACACCCTAATTCGTTTATTAAAAAGGTACTATTACTTGAGTCTTTGGTTAAAACAATAAAGGCAAACATTATATATTTGACAAAATAAAAATTATATTTAAATTTAATTTTTCTAATCCTCCAATCTTCGATCTTAATTGACTAATGGATATTTATCTCTGCCGATGATCTCACAAATAGATTTAAAAACTGCTTCCTCAGTTCCTTTGTACTATGGCTAAAAAGTCATTTTACCCTTCTTCTTCAACCGAAAATTTCCAAAATATTCGGTATACCTTTCAGTCTTAAAGATAACCCAATTTTGACAGTTTTTAAAGATCCTTGGCAGCTAATTAATAATTACCCCACTGATGTCTCCCCGTTGACTCCTTTTACTTGTTATTTTATACTTTATAATCTACAATTCCTATCATTATATCCACATGTGCTATGCCTGCTCTTTCATAACTATATAGTTATTAATTCTCTCATTCTTAACTTACAGTTAATCAAATTACTTCTTGCATGTTTCCATGATATTTTCTAACTCAATTTTCACATGTAAAATCATTGTGTCTTCTCTTAGAGATAAACTTCCCCCATTATTTGCGGAATCATTTGTTACAAAGCTTTTCCACGTTGACTCATTTTTACTTCAAATATTTTTATTTTCACCAACAACTTATCTATCTTATTTTTAGTGCTATGGCAGCAGACTATTTTTACCAATTTTTTTATCCAATGGATAGATAAGCTAACCGAACCTTATGCTAAACTAATTACTCTCTCACTTGATAAAAAATAATAAATAATCTTTTACTCAAAAATTAATTTTAAATCTGATGATAAAATATTATGTTTATTAATTAATAATATTAAATACGTTATTTAAATTAAATATTAATCAGATAGAGTTTCATAGACCCCTGATTGCTTTGGTAAAGAATCAAATGCACTATTGTTGTTAATCCACTTATTTTCTGTGTCCTTAATTATTGGTGCTTTCACTGTTTACATCACAATTATCATCCTTTTTATTCTCTGTGTTTTCCTTTTTTACCGACTTTATTACCTGTTTTATAAGCTGTAATTAATTTTTATCATACTTCAAATTCTCTTCCTATCTTAATCGGTGACAGGGTGTAGTCTTTCAAGGACATAATATATATCTTGTGTTTAGATAAAAAAATATATTCATCTATTGCTTGGGATATCACTAGCTGGTTGAAATTTAACTGGAAGAATTGTATTTGTCTGGCTCTTAGTCAAATTAAGGTCTAGTTTGTTGTTAAAGATTAAGGATTCGTATGTATTTTCCTCGATTGACGTGCCTTTTGATGCTAATAAGTCCTATTATTTCATCATCTAGTGTATATATAATTATTTGTTTCTAACACAAGCAACTGGTATGCCAATATTCATCTATGCTTGTTTATCTGCTTCTATTCGGTCTTTGTTATCTATCATAGTATAGAGCATATTACTTAACATTTTTCAGTCATTGAGGAAGTTAAATTTCAAGTGCAGTTCGATTATTGTTTCTACTTTTCGGTTGTGTAGATTGGCCCAATCATTATAAGATATTCTGGTATCATTTATTTTTTGGGTAGCTTTACTAGTGTATGATAAATTTTTTATATTACAATATTACATTTAAATATTAATTTTTAAACATAATTTTATTTATATTACTCTAAATATGGAGTATGTTAACACAAAAAATATGAATTTTAAACATCATTTTTTCAACTCGTTCAACAAAAATAATAGCAGTTACTTCACTTATAACAATAATTTCAACAAATACTACTACAAATACAACTACAACCATAACTACTACAACTAAAAACCTAAACTCCAATTTTTTATAATAAAAGAGATCAGAAAAAACTTACCTGCCACTATTTTGGCAAAACTGTAGTTAGAGCTAGAGATTAAAATTCTAAATCAAATCTGTGTTAGTAATAATAAAATTTAATTGGGATCATATAATTTTGATTCTATAATCTTATTAATGTTTTAGTGTTTAATAGCAATATGTTGTATTGTGTCTTAGTGCGTCATCACTAAAGTCCTTACTTAAAACCCCAAGATTTATTTAGAATTAATATAGGGGTGTATTTATAAATAATATAAATAATCAAGAATTTATTTATTATGGGTATGATGAACTCAATTATAAATCTATTGGCTCAACTAATTATCCATATATGTATATTTATTTTTACGCTAATTTTGATTGATTCTGGCTAATAATTAGCAAATATATGAGAATTTAGGTTGGTTGTATTAGTTAATAAATTGAATAAAAAATAATATATTGACGGACAAAATGTAATTCTCCGAAAGCCAATATTAAGCTTATAAAACTCCTAATGATTGGGAAAGATGAATATAGCAAAGACTCTATGTTATTAATGTGAATTAAAAAGATATAAAAAATAACAAGATTCAAAGAAAGATTAATCCATAGAATAATAAAGTGAATTAAAACCTCGCTTATTTAAGAAAACAAAAAATGATAAGAACAAGCTAAACTGGATCAATATGATTTGGAGTACTTTATTTCGAGAAATACAAAATAAGCTTAGACTTATTTATCATTGTAAAAGCGTGCTCTTATTTATCATAGAATTTTTCCGGAAAAGAAAATTACTAAGCAACTACTTCATAGAATATACAAGGTCCATGCAACTTGTGATAGATAAATTGAGATAGATCTGAGGGAAAGAAATTAACAATATTCTTAGATAACTTAAGAGCTCACTATTCGAAGTTGTTGTAAGAGTAGGTTTAGGAAAATGGTTTGAGGTTGAAGTTCAATAGCCCTTATTCATCAAAGTATAATTGCATAAAAATGATCTATTCAAGGGTAAAGAAAGACTATACATAAACTTTATGTCAACATGATTTCAGGTTCAACAATAAGACAAACTATTTCTTTGTGGAGAAATCTATAACAAAAATTCAAACAAGTAATTGTAAAAACAGTGAAAGAAAGTGCTTATATTTGATGCGTTCTTTATTACTTGAGACATAAATAACTAATTTACTTAAAGTTTATGTTATTAAAATTATATTATGTCACATGTTAAATTGCATTCTTTTTTTTGGTGGGCTTTTCATAATTTGCGAGTCATTGTTTATGTGCATAAAATTTTAATTATGTTGCTGAATTTACATCGGCTGCTGTTATTCTGAAACAATCTCAAATCTTTTCCATTTTTTGTTATATTTTCTCCCTTAAGAACTGATCTTTAGCCTCGATAAGGCCTTTTCTTTCTTTTCTAAAATAAAGCATTCATAAATTTATGCATTTATAGCTCACTGGAGTATCTGGAAATAGATTGGATTTCTTTGAGTAATTCTTCATTTATTTGAATAGTTTTTTTCTATTCTTCATCAGCTTAGCCTGTGTATCAAAGATTCTGCTGGTTCTCGACAAGCTAGGTAATAAACTCATTCTTAAGTGTACCTAGTATTCCGAAAAAGAAGTGCTTGTCAGGTAGCTCCTTTATGTCATCGTAAATTCCTAGGTATTTGTTTACAGCTTTCTCATTTTTAATTATGTCATAAATGTTTGCTACAGAGAACTCTAGGAATTTAGGAACATTGACATAAATTATGTCTGCAGATTTTATGAGCACTTTCTTGCAGCTCAATACATCTTTAATGAACCTCATAGTAGTCTTTTTAAAACTAGGCATGTGATATCCCACTAAAGCATTTAAGTTAGGAAAATTACATGAATGTTTGAAGTGGCACCACCAGTCTTGTTTGGTATTCAGATGTCCCTACAGCTACTTAATGTTTATTATCACGAAATTCTTGTTATTTTCTATAAAAATTGTAAGTCTATTTAATATGAATTTAATTAAAATAGTTAGGACTTAAATATTTTGAGTCAGAATAAAAAGTTTAAGTCTATTTAATTTAATTCATTTATACTATAAATGAATAAATTTGATAGGTTATACTTTACTATTTAGATTGTGCCTAGTCTAAAGTTATTTAATGCAATATCATTTAGGACATTAAATATTAACAAGAAAAAGTTATGTTTGAGAACAAACACATCTTTTTATTGTTCCTTTTTTTCCAAACAAAAAATATCATTTATCAGAGTATGTTTTACTTTGACTTTCTTTGAAGTTAGGAATATTTATCTTAAACCCAAGAACCGCTACATCGAAAATAGAAATGTCCCCTGAGGACAAATATGGGGCATATACTTAATGTTATTAGGGGTTTATTTAATTATAATTTATTTAACCACACTATTAAAATTTGTTTTAATTACATTATTTAAGCCTATTTAATATAAACTTTTAATTAAGAAATTTCATATACTTAAATTATGAAAACTTCTTCTTTGTCATCAATATATTCCCAGTCTAGCTCCTCATTAGATTAAGAAGAATCTAAGACTTAAAATTAAAGTTACTTTGCAAAACAAAAACTGTAATTATCAGAGGGCTAAATAAATTCAAGGAAGCAACAACTATTCTAGCTATGGGAAGGGGGCTTGGCATGGACTTTGTTATCGCCAAAGGTCATCAGAAAACCTTCAGTTTAACTTTAACTGCTCTCCAACGTATCTACTATTGTTCCTAATACTCTAAATACCCAGATTACGTTTTCAATGTTTGCCTCGAAAAACTAGTCAAAACCATGATAATAGCAATAATTGTGAATAATTGGTAAAAATATGATAATTAATAAATACTGACAAATATGGTAAAAATAGGTAAAATCGCGGTATTTGAGTAGTTTTAAAGAGTTTTTAAATTCTTGAAAAATTCAACTTTTTATACTCGGGTCAGTTCAATTCCCCAAATCGAGGTCTATCTTCTCTCACCTTTACAGAGCTTAAGGCAACTCATCCAGGTGTAGAAAGCTACAGATCATAGTTTTCTGAGCTCATCTTTCAAACCTGACCACTAAGGACGTCATCAGATGAGTACCTATAGATATACTTGACCTAATAAGAATACTTTGAGATTTGGAGATGCAGAAGTAAGAGTAGAGCTAAATTTAAAAATAAAAATCCTTAGAAACTCACGAATTGTTACATTTGCAATTAAATGTATACACCAGTCGAAATGAAGAGACATAGATAAGTTCTTTCAATAAATCAAGGGTTTTTATATCAACTTAAGACCCAAGGGAAGTATGAATTTTATGTGTGCTAACAGTAGGCACTAAATGCGAAATTATATGCGATAAAAATTAATTGCTTACACATTTATGTTAGCACAGTATAGCAGAGCTTACAGCTGCCTGCAATTCCAAGATTGTAAGCATATATTTTCTAATTTTTTTTATAGTCAATCATGTAGATTCAATGCCTTATTGCAAACGACTAAACTTAGGGTTTATCAATTGAAAAGAAACTTCAACAAGAAATAAAGGCTATGCTCTTTAAATAATCTCCTGCTTCTGTTTAAGCATTTTAGTTAAATACTGAGGAAAGTTTTTCCATTCTTGAGGAATAGATCCTTAATTTTTTTCAAAAATAAAATGACCAAGGTTTTGATGGTAAAGAGTAAAGTAAATTAACTAAATTCTCTGAATTGATGGGAATTAAAAAGTATTATTTAGATTTCAAAACATATTGAAGTATTCTTTCCTGATACTAGCCTATTCAATCAACTAAATGGAGACTTATGTATTAATTAGAAAAATGCCCTGAATAAAGACTTGAAATTAGTTACTAGAATTTTGAATTAGTTTAAGATAATGAGGTTAACTCAAGATAACTAAGCTGAGCATTTTGATTAAATAGTTGGAGTAATTTTTTACAATTCTAATATGTATAAAGACTAAGAAGAGCTCTACTAATTTTCAGTTAATTATATTACTTGGCAATATTGTTTCTAAGAAAGCTATAATAGACTAGTTGATTTATGGTATTAAAAATCTACACTAGTTAGAAATAGTCCATAGGTTGACTCCTGAAAATATCAAGCTTAAATGTGACAAAGAACCCAGATTTTTATAACTAACTTTTCTCATGCATCGATAGTTAGTCTCAAAGCTCAGATAAGTTAAATCCCATTAACCTCATATTAACATTCAAGAGACTTGAAGGAAATGGAAATTTCTGATACTAGACAAGACCTTTACTCACTTGTGGTAATAATTATCGAAGTAATTTTGGGGAAGCAGTTAAAGAAAGACTATGATAAATATTAAGACACAGGTTGGTACCCAACCATTCTGAGACGAAAGTTCAAGATTGATTAATATTTTGTTTTAATGCTGAAAGTTATAGGGTATAACTTAAATTTTTTATCTACTATTGATGATATATCTACTTAGATGAAATAAATTCAATGAATTAATTAATACAACCAACCTAAATTCTCATTTATCTGATAAATATATAAATTCTTGATTATTTTTAAATACTTCCTATTTAAATTCTTAATAGAATTCATGGGGTTTTATTTTTCAGGGATTTTATACTACCTAGTTAGTACTAAGATTAAAGGGGGTACTGCCTAGTCTGATATTTTTTGATGGCCAACCACCAGATTAGTTTGATGATTGGCATCATTCGTATGTGCTAGAGTCTTTTTCCTCTTCACTACTTCTAATATAAGCTGAGTCAATGTGAATGGATTGAGAGGTTTCTATGAAATTCAGCTATATTACTATACTTACCGGTTCATTTAGTTTAAGGAAGTATTTTAAATCTACCCTTTGTTTTTAGAGTTTGTCGAGGTGTTTTCAAATGTGGGCATTAGTGCTGTCTATATTATTCTTCGCTCTAAGCGTCATGGATTATAAATGAAGGTGGTTAAGATTCATTCTTGTTGGAATTGAAGATAGGAGTCTTTCTTGCTGACAAATGCTTTCGTTGATAGTTAGAGATGTACTTTGAAACTTTTTATTCTTCTTTTAGAGTCTTGTATTCAATTTTAGGAACTCAATCGATTGCCAGTTATTTTTTATAATAACAAGATTCTATTGAGTTCCTTCTCCATAGAAAGTTGTACATTTTTGGGATCACTATAAGGTAAATCCATATAAGTTGCTTTGCAACAAAGATTAGCCATTTAACTGTCATTAACCCTAGCAGTCATCATCAATTTAGTAATATAGTAGATCTGTGAGTTGCTCGATATAAACATTCCTTGTGAGCTACATGATGCTCTGTTTTATCTTTTGACTTAAATCCACTCATTCTAAGTATAATCCCTTTATTTGTTAAAAATATCATTGTAATGTATACTTTTAGGTATTTTTTTATAATAAAATCTTTGTATTCTAATTCAAAAGAGCTTCTTCTTAGCTTAACCTGAGCTAGAGCAACATTATTATCCACCTTGTCATTATTTAGAAAAACCTTAATTAATAATTTAACACTCTGCTTAATTAATAAATTTGAGAAGAGTAACACCTGTCAAATGAAAATATGTGATTTAATCTCAATTCAGTAATTTCCTATTTTATTTTATACTATCATGAGGTATTATTTATATCATAATATTAGACTGTAGGATTGATAGTATAAATATAGGGACTTTTTTCACTAACCCACAAATGAAACAAGAATAAGTATAATCTTATCAAATAAGATACGTCGAGAGCTGATAGAATATTTGATCAAATATTTGAAGTTTTATATTGTTTAGATATTCATAGTAAACTATATGGAGTTGATTCAAGGAATATTTTAAATGATTAGTATGCTAATTTAAACGAAAATCCTAATTTGATAATGTCTTCATGACGTGGATTTCATAATAAAGTTTAATGATTACAAGTTGTATTTATTTCTCGTGATTTATTTATATATAAATGAATGCAGATATGAATTAACAGATCTGTGAGTAAGAATGATTTAAATAATTAATCTTCTCTGTGACAAATTTGAAAGAAATATCGCCACCACTACCAATAACGACAGAATTGCCAGAGGTGATAAATCCAATCCTTGTAATAGCAATAGCATAATAAACACAATAAAGTAGAAACAGCTTTATCTAAATAACTAATGCTATTTTTATTCAAACTATTTTATACATTTGATATTATTGTCCTCATTCAATTAAAAAACAAGCACTGATTTATTTTGAAAATTAAGAAGCCACTCAGTGAAAACCCCAAATTAGTTCTGCATTTTTCTCTTGTTAAAATAAGCACCTAAGCGATTTTAAGCTTATCAAGCTCCTTAGTGTGATCGTTAGTCACACATAAATATTGAACTTGACAGTCTTCAAGTTGATCTGATCAGCTTATGTAATCAGTTATTTCTCACTAGATAAGAAACAAGTTAACCACTTTCTTACTGCTCAAAAGAACTTGAGAGATAAATGAAAGAATCAAGTAGAAAAATAAAAAAGAAATATTTTATGTTTTCATTTTCAGAACTTAAATAATAAATTAATATAAAAATGTGTGTGTTTATTATAGCAATTATGACTTGAATGTTAATTTTTATTTTTTAAAGGTGACACCGATGAAAGCAACAATCAAGATGACTACGATGATGAAGATGATGATAAATTTGAGATATCTTGAGCCCCATTTTGACACTGTTAAAAAAGCATGCTTGGTCTAATTGAATGCTTAAGGCACTCTGCTGGCCATAAAATAAAGTAAATGCTGGCAGTTGTCATCTTTAGATGTTTCAATACTTAGAAATAAAAGGAAGTTTATATTTAATTCAATTAAGCTAATACCTTTTGTGGAGAACCAATAATACATTTCAAATATTACTTACTCTATTAAACAGCTGTATAAAGTAAATTATATCCAGAATTTAAGATTTTATGATTACTAGTTAGTTTTAAAGGAAATCCAATTTAAAAATGATAGTGTGAATTGGTTAGTGACTGTAGTAACTAACATTCAAACTTTCCAAAGCCATCTGATTGTAATAAGACCAACATTGCTTTTCATTTATGTGTTTAAATGCCTAATATTCTCTGTTTTTATTCTTGCAATGCTTTATTTGTTCAAATTGAATTGAATCAAAACAAATATAAATTAAGATTTATAAACATTTAAATAACTCAATAATGTGTATATTAGGTAGTTTTCTCAATGAAATTAACTAGATTCATTGCTGTTATACCTTTGAGAAACAAATTAACTGTGCTAATAGATTGATGTGATATGGATATTTATTTTAGAGACACTTGACACATTTAAAATGCAAGATTAAAAGATCCTCGGTAAATTATATAGTGTTTTATTTATGTATTTGATTTGTTTAAAAATGGATTAAGTGCTAGACAGTGAAATCCTACTGAAATAATACCTAGAAATGAAATAAAATCAGTTTAAATAATAAAAATAATAAAAATAGCATAGGTGATAAATGGTCTTGATGCAAATAAACTCAATCCTAGTAAATGAGAATATATAAGTTGCTCTTCGGATTCAGGAGTCTGATGGACTTCTTTCTTATTTGCTTGATATAATGAAGTATTTACAATGCAGAGATTATATAAGCCTCTGCATCATTTGACAAGATAACAACACTGATATTTACCATAATTTCTAATGAGTTCAAATAATAATTGCATATTATACATCCATTGATTTAGTTTATACACTCAAACTTCATGTGAAAGTGCTACTGCAGGCATCAGTGGAACTGTTAGGAGGACAAGCTAGCTAGTTTATAGGTACAGTGTCTACGCGTTACTTTTAGCTGAATCTGAATAATTAAATATGGTAAGTAGTAATAATACATGTTTATGGTTGTTAAATACTTCAGCCTCGGGGTTTTAGATTTATATGAGCAATAGTAACGATAAAAATAAAATCAACATTTGAAATTAATAAATGCTATAAATTAATTTAATAAGTAGAACTCAATATCTATTTGTTTTAATTATGCAAAAGATGATATATTCAACATTTTAAACAAAAAGAAAACAACTGTTAAATGCATCAAACTAAATAATCTAGAGCTAAAGACAAGGAATTTGAATATGAGTAAAAATACTTCATGACTTTAGAGAAAAGTATAGCATTATGACAGCAAAGAAAATCACTTAAATATTGGAGATAGAGGAGTAATCAATGATATCTTTGAAATTGAAGATTATTTACCATCAAATATAAATAAATATAAATTATATACTCAAGCCTTACTTACAAAATAATCCTTTCTGAAGATCACAACATATTACCTATTTAGTGAAACCTAAAATCATAGTTTTAAAAGTTTTTAGCATAGTAACAAGACTTAAAATAGTTGTTAGACAAATTATTTAACCTTCAATCAAGTGTAATAGCGAAGATCGATCCTGTTATACTTGTAATACCTAGTAAAAGAGTGCTTGCTGTGTTAAACCTTAAACTCATAATCTTAAGATAAAATTCAAATTAGTTGGGGTTAATTTATAGAGCAGAACTGGCCTTATAGATGAAACCTATGATGACAAGTTGGGGAAAGCAGGTCTTATAGGGTTTAAAAGAATCAATATAATCTTTGACAATGGTTTCAACTTTGATCAAAAGAAGACTCTTTAGTTAATAAGTAAAATATGTGACAAGTTAAATATCAAAAATAAGAAATTAAAGGGTAAATCTATGATAGTCAATTGGCTAAAGAAGTCATATATCATTTATATAACAAGAAAGAGGAGTTTGAAATCGCTGTGTTAATGTTTATTTTAATCACACTGAATGACACCAATCAACAATAACTTGGTAAATAAAATGCATTAATATTAATTACTGATTATTTTATGTCGTTTTTAATTAAGGTAGTTTAAAACAGTTGAGTAAGTTAATTGTGAAAATCGAATATTATCATATTTAAACAAACACATACATATGAATAAATGCTTCAAATTCAACTGAGTTATCTCTTTTAAGACATAAATTCATAACAAGAAATGAAGCTAAAATTCACTTCATGCTTGCCTGTAATTTAAAGCTTTTCGTTGTTGTAAACATTATGAACTATTTATTCAATAATTAAAATGTAATTACTTACTAATGTTATTAAATTTAGGTAAGAAATGTATATATTTATTGCTCAGGACGATGATGATAAGTATTCACATTATTTTAAAGTGATTGTCAAAGATTATATATATTTGTTTATATAAACTTAAAAAAGTATAGTATAAGCTTGAATTGCTTATCAAGAGTAATATAGATGCACTTTTATATAGTTTTTAAGATAAAAGTCCATATATCTTAATGATTTGAGTTTAAATAGTAACTTTTGGAATGAATATTTGATCTCTAAATATACAAATTTAAGTTAATACTTTAACTATTTATTGAAGACAATCTTTGGTGATGAGTAAAACAATGTTATAGGCAAAGGCAAGCTTATTCTGATAGAATGCAATTCTCCATTAATGGCACATCCTCGCCTTAAATTCATCATTTTTAATGCTTTGGTTATTATGTTAGATTTATTTGCTATATAACAAATTGATAATAGATTGTTTACTTCTTCATCGTATTTTATCGTCTTTATTATTTAGTTTTGATAAAGAGTTTTCCCCGAATAATTACTATACACCCAATAATCTAAGATTAAGAAGATTAAGGCCTTGGAGATTGCAATTTAAGAGTCAAGCCTAAAATTCCTGCGCACCACTATTTTTCTCATTGACTATAATTTCTTAACCTTTTCAACTCTACTGTTTCTATATTTTTACATATGAATGCATCATTATACACAGCTTCTCTTGTGGATTTATAATAAATAGAATCAATAATAATAAAAATTATGAATATCTATGAGGTCCATAAATACAAGAAATAAAATGAGCATCAATTCCCTCATTAACGTTAATATTTTACTATTTATTCGAATTCACTTGCTAATTTCATAGATTTGTATTTATTCAACTTTATTTTACTATTTACTCTAAAACTGTTTAGTTCATTTCTTTATTAAAGACATTATTATGGATCTCAATTTATCATAAGAAAGTTTTCAATTAGTTTTTATACTATTAGTTGTGTAGGGCTTAGTTTGTCAAGTCTAATCTATCCGAGACAAGTTCTTTAGATAATTAATTATGTTTGAATTGGGCTATTCTTTGCAGCTGATTTCTTTGATAACTGCTCTAACTAAGTCTTTTATCTTTTCTTCTATGCTAAAAGTAGTTTTAATATTCAAAAATGAGAATAGATTTTTTAAGTAAGAACCATTTATAAGTTACTTTCTATTGAATTTGAAGTAATAAACTACAATAACTTATATATCTGTTCTTATTGAAGCATCTTAGTAGTCACACTTTATTTTATAGTAAAATCATTTAATATGTCATAAGATTAAAAAACAGCAACTTTAATATTTAGAAGATCCACAATTAAATCGTGGTAATGATCCCATTCTACGAAGGATCATAATATATTTTATTAGTTACATATAAGAAATTTATAAATTACCCTTAAAAATAAGAATTATCAATAAAAAAGTAATAGGTATTCTAACTTAGCAAATGGGAAGTTGGCTAGAACCATAAAAGTGTATTTCAATAAAAAGCATTATTACAATGAATACACCAATTATCTATATACCCCTCCCCATTAACTAATATAACATCTCATAATTTGTTAAATAGCATTATTATAGTAAGTATAATAAGTCTTTTAATTAAGCCACTATATATTAATAGCTTTTAGGTTCTAATAAAAAGGACAATACATAACTTAAATATTATAATATGATTCAATGATCTTGCATAGCCTCAAAATTGTCTAAAGATTAATTTGGAATGAGTTAAAAGTCAATAATGTTTTGAGTGTTAAAAATGAATAATTATAATTTTAGACTGAATAATAACGAGACATATATTTCTATTTCATTTTAATATATTGAAAAATATTATACTCCTATATAACGCATATAAAATCATGACATTTTAGTTAAACTAATAAATTATAAGATATACGATCAATATCATTAATATTTAGAATAAATTAAATCATTTCATTTTGGATATTTATAATAGTACCCTTTTTGAATAAAAATTACAGTCTATTTGTAGTTTAATCTTTCACTTTATTGTTAATAGTTTGAAGAAAGAAGATATATCAATTAAAATCTAAATAACTTGTGCAATTGGCTATGTTTATCTTTTAAATAAGCAACTCATTAATTTATTCAAAATGAGAATATTGGTCTTATCATGTGTGAGTCTGGTTTATTTTCATTTCATGGGGCTGACAGTAATAATAATAATTATATGAGCACATTGAGGTCTCTAGGGACCCCCGATATTTATATATAATTGTAAATGTTAATATATAAGGGTCAAGCCCTTTTCATTAGTTTAATGTCTCAATTAAGTTTCATTGTTATGTCATAAGCATCTGAAAGCCCTAGTAATAGACTTCTATATTTTCGAATTTCTCTAGATCTTATCTGTCCTCAAATTTTTTAAGATCTAATATAGACATTTTGATTATTAGCAGTGAATTGTCTACTTTTTCGCTTAGTTTTCTCATTCCTAGTCTAAGTTTTAATTCATCTAATAGTGTTTATATGCCTTCTTTATAGTCTTCAGAGTCTATAGATTTCTTGTTTTATTGGATATAGATGTTTTTTAAGGAATTCTTTATATTTATATTAGTGTGAATTGTTGATAAAAGAACTGCAATTCCTTGTATGCTAGATAGTTTATCTATCCAACTTTTATCTAGTTTGGGGAACTTTGATTTCCCCTCCCATGCACAAATATGTGCTGCTAGTTGACTAGATTCTATTAAGAAATCGTTATCCATTTAGGATAGTTTTGTTACTACAGCATTGATATAGTTTTGTCTGAGGTTATTATATGTTATTGCCCCTTTTTTTACTTTAATGTCTATATTTTCAAATTACTTGTTAAGAATTAGGCAGTTTATGGGAAATTAATTAGTAAGGTGCACGGTTTGTCCAGATTTTATTGCGAAAATTATGTTTTGTAGTATGTTAGCTATAATTAGAGTTGTACCATTTTGTCATATATTATAAAACCCCATTAGTCAATTAAGAACGAAGATTAGGAGATAAGAACAATTAAATTAAAATATAATTATAATTGGCGCAAATTAAATATATTTAGGCTAATTATTAAAACCATTGGCTAGAATAATTGTCTGAATAAAATAAACCAATCAGGGTGCGTAAATTTGATTTTAGCCTAATTATAATTAATATTAGCCAATTATAATTATATTTTAATTTAATTGTTCTTATCTCCTAATCTTCGTTCTTAATTGACTAATGGGGTTTTACCTTCATTGTGTAAGTCAGGTCTTCCTTTGTTTGCTAATACTCAATTCCAAGTAGGGAGATCTATTTTTTTGAAGTATTTAGGACTTTTGTTGTTTTTATGATGATATCAAATCTAGATTTATAGATCTTTTGTGAGGATAATTTTATTATAATTTCTATTGACGCTATCTTACTAAGATTTAGCAGGAGTTGTCAGGTTTTTCCCTAATGGATCGGATTAGGTCATTATGAAATACATTTGTGAAATTATGTGTCTCCGTTTAATTGAAATCTATAACTGAAGCTAACATTTCTTTTATAAGTATCTCATTACCTGGCCAGAAATTTCTTGTCAGAATCTGTTCTTCCTTAATTACATATTACTTATCCTACAGTCTGTGACGTCAATTTATTCTTTACTAATGTAGAAAGATTTGCTCTTGACGATGTCCTATATGATCCATTAGAGGTCTTTTCCAAACCCTGAAATTTGCCAGTTTGTTAATTTTGTAGCTCTGTTTCTCTTTTTTTTAGAAGAGAAATGTTATGATTTCTCTCTGGATGTTAGTCTTTAAAGCTGTGATATTTTATTGCTGGCCATGTGCGATGCATATACAGTATACTTTTTGGAGGAGTGCTATCCAGATAGAATTTAAAAAGGCACATTTATTCATTCTACTCCTTAGAAATCTGAAGAGATGGCTTAACTTTGCTTATTTTAGTTACCTAAAGTTAAAGGTTTTAAGTAGTCAGTAAATGCGTGGCCTAAGTATATCAATGTTGTGCATTTGATGTTAACCTTATGTTCCACGTTAAGTCAGAAATTTTTAATAATGGCGCTGACAGTGATTTTAATCCACTTCAATTGCTTTCCACTTTGCTATTGCTCCTCAATTTCTCACGGTAATGTAGTAGAAGAGGCTTTAAACTGATTACTTAAGTTTACAAAGATATCCCTCTAACTTGTTTTTATTTAAACTAAAATTAAAAAAAATTATATAAAATTATCTGTTATAGAGCAACTTAACTCAAAGTACAGAGGCTGTTTTTTGTATTTTTATGCAGTGCTAAGTCTCTAACTGTGAAAATTTCTGGTATTACTTATTAATATGCTGAGTCATTGTGTTTACATGTCTAGATGCTTTTCTAATAAGTTATTCAAAGCCGTATTTTTCATTATTTTAAATTAATTAATTATTTGTAGTTTTAAATTAAGTTGCATATAAATAGTTAATTCTGTTGGAGTAGAACAAACGTCTTGATTAACACAAAAACATTCTATCATCAGATCACATGCCTACTAGAAGGCACTCTAAATGAGTAAAGCTAAATGAGCTGATACTTATTTTGAGGCTGCAAATTGAAATAAAAATCTCTTATACTTGCATATAAATTAGAGTTTTTAAATTCTTTTAATTATTAAGATATTTTAATCACTAAATATTATAATATAAATATATAAATACAATTACACTTGCTTATTAATTATTGTTTATATTAAAATATTAGAATTAATAAATTACTTCAAAGTATTAAGCATGATGCTACTTATATTTAGTTGACTTATCAATAAAGTAATGATATGATTTATTGTTTGTAAATGTTAATGTTTGGATTTTAATAAATAATTAATTTTTTATTATTTGAATTTTATTTTCAAATTTGAATATAAATATTAATAAAACACTGAAATAATATCTAAATATTTAATATTAGTAAGTAGGTAATAACTAAAGGTAAAATTAAATGCATAATTTCTAAACATGCGTATAAATAGCTTAATGTAATTCTTTACATTTCCTCGTCCTCATCTTTACTACGTATGTAAAGTTGTTGCTTCCTCCTCATTCAGGCTGTGTAAATTACTTGGTCTTTAATTGTTAGTCTCATGTTTCTCCTTCATCTCTTGACCTCATCTTGTTCCATTTGGTTCCCTGAGTTATTGCTTTCAAACCTGATTGGTTTTAGAATTAATATGGGTTTGAAAGCTCCTCCTGATGATTTCTTATCATTCTACTCATTGTGAATTGTCTGTTTAAATAGGTATTATTCGACTTCCGCATCTTCTTCGATTATGCCTCTGAATTTCCCCTCTTGTTCTTCCTAAATTAGTTCCATCTGAATATCTGTACCGTTCTTCAGAATTAACTCATCCTTTATGTCTATTTGTGAGATGATGTTGGTGTTTTGAGTTCCGTTTTCGTCCATTTCTGCCTACTATAGCATTTAGTTCTTCTTCTCCCTGATTATCTCTATCATCTTTTCTTCAACTGTAACACCAGACTTCCCTATCTCCAGTTTCATGAGTCTCATTTCTAGATTAAACATAATATAGTATTTCTTCATGTTCATCCAGTCTTTGGCGAATATCTGAAGGATGGGTTCTCCTGCAAGTTCCAAGGCAAGATGATTAGCAATTAGAATTGCCATCACCCCGCAGTCTTCTGGGTCTTTGACCTGGTTTGTTTCTTGTTTAAAGACTAACTTGTCAGCTTTGTAGGTTTTTCCCATTATTTCCACTATTATCATGTTTATTTGCTTTTAGAATTTCTGAATCAGAGCTAAACTTCCCACATGATTTCTTGAGTCATATACCTTCATGATTCCTGTCTCTTGGCTACCCTCAAAATTATCAAATTCTTGAAGCCTTTGATTCTGCTTTGGCAGCCTATTGGAATTATGGCACTCCTTATATCCTCTTCTTCTCTCCAGAATATGCAATTTTCAAGTTTCCAGTTTGATGAGCCAATTACTCTCTCTACTTGTACTATTCCTTTTTCATTCAAGATTATTGGTTGGAGTATCATTTGTTCAATCTTTTGCTCGCTGAACTTAGCCTCCTCTACTTGGCGTAAGCACACCTCCATAGTGTTCTCCTGAATGTGTCTCCCTGGGATCATGTCCTCATGTTACCAGTCCTCATCTATCTCTCTCCAGTGGTTCTCTAGCCTCTATGAACATAGGTCCCATTCCCTATTTCCTCTCATTCTCGCCTGTTCTCTATCATGGAACCTCTTCATCAATGCTTTTTCTATATTTTTCCTGGTGTTGGGGCAGCATTCATAATTTATAATAAGAAATTGATAAATTAAAATTAATATTTTAGAATAAAAATGGAAAACTTGTTAGACGAAGATGGAGCATGACTTCATTCACAAAAATTTTGTAAGTTACTTTTTAAATATCTGAATATATTTTAATGCTCTTTCAGCAATACTACAGAGACTTAAAGGGGAGAGGACAAGGCTTCAGCAAAGAACATAAATACAAAAATGAGAAATACTAATTCATGAATATGGCGATGTTTATGAAGGTGAGTGGAAAGATGACAATGCTGTTCTCTTTATTCCATTTCCATTTAAGATGTAATCCTAATTTTTAATTATATCATTAATTTTCATTTTAAATTAAAGTTTTCCTCTTAATTTCATAATTCTATCGTTATCATTCTTGTGGTTTAAGGGGTCCACCCCTTTTGTGCGTGAATGATCTTGTCAAAGCCTTAGCATTGTACCTCTGACAAGTCTATTAGGCTCTTGAGTTTCATCTGGTCTGCTTGGACATATGCTGATCCATCTTCGTGTACATCGAATCTTGTCCTCTGGACTCAGGTTTCATTTATCTTTTTGCTGGGATTTGATAGTCCAATCCTCAGTCTGCTTTTGAATCCCATTTGTTTGTTTAGCGGAACTTTTTAATGTTTGTTCTCTCTAAATCCCAAGACTTCCTAATCCTTGCTTCTGTCTCTGTGCTCGTATCTCAACTCCTTCACCATTTTCCAGAACTCGGCCTTCTGATTGATGTCACCATCTCTGTAGTTCCTCTTCTTTTTGTCATAGCTTCGGTATCGATCGACTTATTATAGATTATGATTATTCTGTTCTTCCATCTTGTTTAACTTCTTCTTTAAAATCGATTATTAGATTTTCACTTTTATTTAATTGATTTCTGATTTTTAATTATTATTTTTTCCTACATTTCGCTATTTATACTTCATATTTATTAATTTAAATTTTTGGATGTTCAAAGTACTTATTCATGATTTTTGTTTTGGTCTTCAACTTTGATCTGATGTTTTTTCACATTTGTTACTTAGAAAAGTATTTTTATTTTCTAATAGTAACCTAGGGTCTCTAGTCCTCTAATTCTATCGTATAGCAAGACCATATTTGCAATGATTTCACTTGAGTTTTGAAGTTTAGGTCTATTAGTCTTTGGTCTCTCAATATTTTGTTGAATCTCGTTTGGTCCCCAACTTCGTTCATCAACAGACAACTCTTCATATGTGTTGAATTCACAAAAGTTTTGTAAACATTGCAATAGTGGTTCATTCCGTAACTAACTAATGTCCTCTCTTGGTTTATTGCCATAATTGTGTCCATCATGTTTTTCGTCAAGAATAGCTTCTTTCTCTTCTGCAACTCTTGTTTTTACTCCTAAATTTGCCTTTCTACTACTTTTGGTTTCATGTATCTCTCAAGATTGTTATTCACCTTCCTAATGCTCTTCCGAACTAATTATTCAATAATTTCTCTTGTTCCACTTTCCTTGAGTTAGGTTACGTTGCGTAGTATTCTCTTTGGAATATCTCTAGGTGTCTTAAATGCTATTCTCTTCAGCTGTGTCTCTATCTTGTCTATTTCATCTAGTTTTATATAGCCAGTAGCTACTAAAGGAGTATATTTGTAGATTATAAGTGACCTAATTTGGGCAACCATTATCTTGTCGCAAATCGTTGTATTGCTGGATTTGGTAAGGTTTTAATAAAAGTAGGCCTATTATTTTATTTCATTCCAGGTATCTTTCAATAGTGTCCTCGTGTCTTACTGTATATTCATACCCAAATACTTAACTTTTCTACTTTCTTAATCCCCCCGATCTCATTGATGTTCTTAAATTCCTTTGAATCACTCATAAACAACGTTTTTTTCTAGTTTAATTTTAGATTGTGAGTCTTTCCTATTTCATTGAAACACTCTAAAACTCTTTCCATTTGTTGCCTTTTCTTTACATTTATGAGGATGTCATCTGCGAGTGCAAGTAATTTGGCTTGCTGTATTAGTGATTTCAGTTCTTTTTGTGAATATATTGCATCTTGCAAGTATATGTTGAAAAGCATGGGAGATAGTCGACTTCCTTGCGCTACTCCTTTCTCAGATTTTATTTCTTTTCCCTCATAAATTATTTTGTTATCCTAGTATAATTCTTCAATCATTCTTACTACTTTTTATCTTGCTCTGATTTGATTCTTTGTTATAGGATCTTCAACAGTTTGTCTTTCCAGACGGAGTCATAGGCTTTCTATAAGTACATAAACAAGTATGCTTCCATGATTTTGCTTTTCCGTCTTGAGTCCTTAATGTGTTCGAATAGTCTAATGAGGTTAAAGTGGGTACTTTTGTTTTCTTTAAAACCATTCTGGTAGTTTCCTGTCTCTTGAAATTGACTTTTCTACTCTTATTTCTTGTTCACTATTACTTTTTCTATAATTTTACTGATATGTGAGTTCACCAAAATAGGTCGGGTGTTGCTTTCTTCAGGATACTATTCCCCTTAATTCTTTCCCAACAGTACTAGTCTCCCCTCCTTTATATATTAGGGAAACACCCTGGAGTTCATCCATTCTGTATTTTCGTGATTATTACCATTTTAAGTTTGTCGCTCTTCGATAGCATTTTCCCATCAAACCCATCATGTCCTATTGCTTTGTTTAAGTTGCATTCATATATGCTTTACGCTACATCTTTTTCATTGCAAAATTTTTGGGAGATCGGTTTGTTAATCATCGCTGTATCACTTTGTTTTCCCAATACCTATCTCTCATCTTGACTTCTATCATTTTTGAAAAGTTGATTATAATATTCTAAAATCACTTTCTGTGTCTGTTCTCCTATTTGTACTCTTTCATCATTTTAAACGTCTATCCTTTAATTGGTTGGGCTGATTTCTTGTTTTTTGTTGATCTTTTCATCAAATAGAAAAAACCTTTGAGGTCATTTATTCCTTAGCAATGTTCCATATCTCTAATTGCCTCTCTCCATTGTTCTTTAGTTTCTAAGTAGATACTGTTATTGCTTGTAATGTTCTTCTTAACAGCCCATTGTGTTGGCTGTTAATACCAATTTTTTGTTTTGCTTTGTCTTTCAAGTTTATCTTTAAAGCATTTACTTACTGGTTATTCTAATTCTTCTTATTTTAGCTCCCTGCCTTCTTCTATGAAAGTTTTCCAGCATTACTTCCTAATGTCATATATTAATGGCCTTCTGTCTGTCATCTTCAAGTCGTTCTCTAGAAACTTTACTTTTAGTTTTGCACATAGTAATTTATGGTCTGTCAATTTTATTGGTCTAATTCCCTCTCGATTGTTTCTACATTTGAGAAAATTTTGTCCAATTAGTTACCTCTTGAGTGAGTCTCCAAGCCTTCTGGTATCGATTCTCTTAGTCCTTCTTTCCTTAATCTTTTACTTAACTCTTTAATGTGGAAGTTGAAGTCTCCCATCACTATCAATTTTTGTTTGTCGCATTTTTCTTTGATTGATCTGAAAATATATATTACTCTGTTCTCAAGTTCTTTCACTTCATTTTTTTAGTATGGTGATATGTAAACTGTTATTATGTGTAGTGGGTAACTTTCTACACTTAAAATGTTCCATATCATGTATTATCTTAAAGTTTTAATGGTTTTCATTTGGTATTTCCAATTATATAAAATTAATGTCCCTCCATTTCTAGCCAATTGCGTTTGAGTTATGTTTTGGCTATTGTTCTTAAGATTTTTTGTAGTTTCGTTTTTATGAGTGCAATGAAATCAGGGTTTTTGTCTTCTATCTCTTCATCATTTAATCTTGCTACAATTTGGAGTTCCATCCTCTAACATTCTGTAAACATACTTTTAGATCAATATACTGCGCAGTTATTTTTCTCTTGTTATTAATAACTTCTACTCTTCTCTTGCTCCTCTAGTTCTCTGCAAATCTTTCATTCCTTCTGACTCATCCTCCAGCTTCTCTCTATGGTGTAAAGAAATAAAGCTGCCGATTGTTCTCTATTGGGATAGAGAATTTGTTCATGTTTTTGTAGCTATTATTATTTATTACTTTTGCATTTAGGTCTTTTTGGAGTTGATTGGCTTGTGTTCGTTTTGAATATTCAAAGTAATCTTGGATCATTCTCTGTGACTATCCTTTGGGGTTTTCTTCCTTGTTCATGTATACTGGTAGTCTTCTCCTCCCTGCGATTTCCTTTGTTTTCTCTTCCATCTTTTTCCTGCTGTGATCTCTCACATTTTTAATTAATTAATTACTCAAATTATTAAATATTATTATTGTAAAAAAAGATAAATAAAATATACACTGATAGCTGATATGTGGATATAAAAGATTATACTATAAATAGAAAAATAATAATCATTAAAATTGTAGCAAAAATAAATATAATTGATATTATTATTTTTAACATGTTAACACTAAATATTATAATTAATAATAATTAAAGTTCTACATTATTGTTAAGAAAGACAACAATTAGCAAAGGTATGTTATTAGACTATTTATAAGTAAAATAATAGAATAAAGCTATGAATTTAATAAAAACAGTGTAAATTAAGAAAAAAGTATAAAATAAATTAATAATTTAAATGTGGAAGCATATATTTAAAATCAATATATCATATATAAATAAAAACCAAAAAATGAACAGTTAAAAAGTTAAATAAGGAATATTGAAAAATTATTAATTTATATAGATATTATATAAGTACTTGTGTATCATTAAAAAATAAACTCATATTATTAAAAAGATTGACAACTCATTCTTTATATATTCAAGCCAAAATCTGTTGATACCAGCAAACCATGAACCTGAAAAGAATCATTTCAAATTATTTGTTTTTATAAATTATCAAATCAATATCACTTTTGGCATAGAATTGATTGTAATAAATTGAAAAATATAGCTTAAGGAAAAAAATTAAATTATAAATATAGCATGCAATAGAGAGTGAATAAATAAACTGAATTGACTGGGAATATTTTAAATGTTAAAAAAAGTCATATAGACTAAATAAGAAAAAAGAAATAAAAAGTCATTTCAGTTTGAGTCATGATAAAGACTATCAATATTAAATAAAGGCTAAATGCAAAACTTATTCGAGATTTATATTGATATCATAAATTTAATGAAATGAAATATACTTTGTCATTGATGATAATGATTTAAAAATTAAAGTTATAAAAATGAAATTTTTAAGGCAGTTTAAGCAAACTCATTTAATTGTATAAAGCTACGGATCATGGTTTTTTGAGCATCTCTTTCAAGCATGACACCTTAGGATATCACCAGATGAGTACTCTAAGAGATACCAAGGCTAGCAATTGTGTAGAGAGTTCTTGGCATAGACTTTTATCAAAGCCAAAGGTCATCATAAACCTTCATTTCTACTTTACCTGCTTACCAAGCATCTACTATTCAAAAGCCCAAAACCCACGATTAGATGTTTAAGTGATTTGATTTGTAGGGTATAATTGGGTTTTATTGGGGTAAGTAGAGAAATTTAGGTCAAATAGTAAAATAAGAAATAGGAATTAGTGATATTTGTGTTCTATTCATGATGAAAAATATTTAGATTTACTGTTGCAGCTAAGATATGGTATAAGTATTTATATAGACTATGTCAAACCAGTACTAAATTATAGTGCTTTAGCAAAACTATTACGCATGAGTGCCTCAACTGCTAGGTTTATCGTTTTAATTATTTTTGATCCTTTAAAAATCCTTTAAGAAAATGAAAAGTCTCTCAGCCTGACTAAATATGCGATTATAAAACCATTTAGTATTTGGGGACACTTCATCTTTCTCTCATCATAATTCAAGTATAAATCCATTGATTTGGCCATCTGTCATTTTCTTAATGATGAAGAGTTCTATTGTGAGGAGATCATGTCTGAAAAAGGATCTGCGTTTAATAGAAGTGATGATATTGATGACGATGATAATCAAAACAGTTCCAGCAAAAACTAGACAATAATTATGAATATATTTATATAAAAATATAATTCTTTGTTCGGTAAAACCAAAAAACAACTAATTTTATGCATTATAAATTTTCAATGAATTTTTTTATTTTATTAATTTTTATAATTTTTCAAAAAATAATGTCAAAATTGTCATAGGTTTTCAAGATTTTTCAATACGAATCGCATACTTTTTTTCTAAAAAAAAAAACAAACTCCAATTTCGACAATGTTGACCCGGACCCGAGTGAAATTCAAACGTGGTCCTTTTCGGTGCTTGCATATACTGAAATACAGCTCAATGCGCGTCTTCTTTCAAGAAAACCATTAAAATACAATCTATATGAGGCAAGGTCCACTGGTGATGACTTTAAATTTCCCTGTTATAAGGAAAATCTTATATTGTTTTAGGGTGTGTTCTGGGGTCATTATCAATGTGTTCCTGACTTCTACGATCATTTTCATGTCTTTCCTAGTCTAAAATCCTTCTATTATCTACTTTTTTAGGTGCTTGGCTTGTAGCTGATTGAACTCCAAAAATTGAAGAAATAATGATCAATTTTAAAATGTAGATTTAAAATAATTTTTGGACCAATTTTTGCCAATTTTGAGATTTTTTCAAAAACCTTTTTTGACATTTCGTAATATTTAAACTGATACTCGAGTTGTCTTAATTTCACACTATTGTTAATAACGGAGCGTTGATTATGAATAGCCATTTAAATCAGCATTTTCGATATGGCATGATCACGAAAGATATCCTAGAAAAATTTATTTTTTTGGATCTAAATCTTGGGTTTCCTCGTTATATAGAAGTCAGAATTATATAATAATTAATCGTCGCGTTATAGATTTTGCCAAAGTTCATTGCAATTTCATGATATAAGTCATTGTTTGACTATGAGCGTCATCTCTCCTCCACTCTTTCACATTAAACACTTTATTGAATAAGACATTTCCCTCAGTTTCTTTCTGATGAAGAATGTATCCTTGGCATAGGCTAGGGTCTTCTTAGGCACAATTTAAGAAGTGATTGTATTCGATAAGATGAAAGTGGCTTCAAATAGTCAAAGCCAAATTTCTTTAAAAAATTAAAACTTTACAATTGATACCTTTTCAGCAAAAACAAACCTAATATTTATATTTTCCTATAAGCATATATAATTATAATATATATATATATATATCTTTGTTCATTAAAAAATTACAAAACTAATTTTATAAATTTAAGCTTTGATATGAATTTTTGAATTTTATAAATTTTTTATGTTTGTTCAAATAAAGTCATGGTCTCATCAATATTCCATCAAGTTGTTTACTATAAATTTTATGAATATCCAATTAATATATCCCTAAAGTCAAGTTTCGTCAATATTTTATCCAGCAATAATCAATTAATTTTAATTAAATGACAATTTAAGCTAAGCAAAATAATTGTAATTAGTCATTCTCCCATCAATATCATTTAAATTAATTTCAAGGATGGTACAATAATTAATTATAAATTTTATTAAGCTTAATTATAAGCTTATTTATTCTTTTATAATTACTAATTATTTGATGTTTATATTAAATATAAGATTGTGAGAAATTGGGAGAAAATAAACTTTTTATAAATACAAGAATAATAGAAACAAAAACATTTTATTTAATTTATCTGTGTATTTCGGTACAATAGCATTTACTCTTGTGGCATTTTAATATAATAGAAACCCTGTCATTTTTAAATAATTACTAGCTTAATCTTTTATTGTAATTAGTGGGAAATGCATCATAATCACAAATAATACTGTTTAAAATTTTATTATTTCCCCTACTCGATCATTAATGTGATGTCTGAAGTGCCCATTTTTTGTCTTTTGAATAGTGGGAGTCGTATAGTAAAAATTCTCTTTGTGAGCTCCTTGATAAGGGTTTCTATCAGTATCGTATTTGGAACTGACTGGAAAGTAAAGTATGTAGCATGTCTTTTTCTCGTCATTCTCCCTGCTCTCCTTATTTCTGCATATCTTGTAGAATAGGTTGAGAACCATCTCTTCGTTTTCATTATGCTTCTTGAGGAACCATAGTTGGAAATGACTTCAAGTCTAGGCGTGGACACTCTTATCACATTGCTTAATCAGGTCGGCTTGTCTTGAAATTATATTTTCTGTATTCAAGAATTTTATTATTCCAAACGAAGTAAGGGGCAAAAGTTCGACTGGGGCCCTGTCAGTGATACCACGTGATTCTCAGTCGGAGGAATCGGGGAGATAGAATCTTCAACTCGAACAAGCATCCTTGTAGCCGAGATAATCTACGGTAAAGTTATTTTAGTACCACTCTATGGCATTAGCTAGCTCTCTCAGCAGAAAATTTGGTAAAATTTGGAGAAAAAATAGGTGACTGTAGGAAATAATATAGTTAATAACGAGTTGCTGCTTTGTGATAATAAGATAAATTGATTCTTTAAGATTAATGAATTTTAAGTTATGTTATGTTATATTATTATTTTATTAGTTTATACTTAATTAAGTTAATAAGATTAATTTAATCGTCAAAGATCATTAAATAAACTGATTAGAAATTATTTAAACAATATTAATTCATGTTTGATTAAATTATAATATTAAATAAACTATAGTACACTTGATAAAAAGGTTTTAACTTTTATAAACTGTTTTAAACTTAGGTAATCAATACTGATTAATAGAGCCATGATGATTAAGTTTTAAAATAATCATACTTTAAAATGAAGTAAAGTATAATAGAATAAAGTTAATAAAATAAAACAAATATGTTCTAACTTATATGCAAATATCAACTCTCATTTTCTCAAGTTTAATAAAGTTATTTTTTCTCTTATAAATAAATAATATCTATATTTTAACCTATAAAAGAAGTAATAATTCAAACTTAATCAAACAAATTAATGAAACGCAATCGAGAAGTTCTCGGCAACTTTTGTGGATTGCCTTACATTTCTATAAACTAATTTTCAAAAATACTTTAATTTATTTATTTTTAATACTTTATTATAAGTTGTTACTCTATTTATTTGTTAAACGACTTGAATATTTAATTTTATACCAATTTCCTTGGTAGTTGTAACTATAATGTTGATCAAACAAATCTTAGCCTCGCTAATCTCTATAATTTGCTGACATTTCCTCTCTGGACTGAGAGCTTTCCATTACGTGATACTATATGCCGAATAGGCTGATTCTCCTGCTATCTAAAGGGTTTAAATACAGAGGGAGTGAGCTTACGAATAAAGAGGCAGAGGATTCCTGAAGCAGTTAACCGTATTCTCTGCACTTGTTAGCTTCTTAACCAATGGAGTCACTAGCACTCTGGCACTTCAGAGCTCCACAATGACTTTTTTATACCAAAGAGAGCAAACTCAGGTACCAAGAGTAGTTAAAACAGTGAAGGAAGAATATTTTGTACTATAGAAAACCTTTATTTTCTAATCCAAAAACCAAATCTCAGTTTTTAAATAGCCATTATAGTAACTTTGCCTGAGACTATTGTCAGTTTGATGTCTCCATAGTAAATGATTATCTAGTGGTTTCTAAGGGTAAGTGAGGACGGATAATCTAAAAACAACATTCTTGGGCACCATGGGACACTCCATGAGTCCATGACCATGGTCCATGTGTACAGTCTGAACTGGTTCAAATCCCTCATTTTCATAATCCTTTGGGAATGGTCTAATCATTTTTTAAATATTCAAACGGATTCCTTGAAATCTAAAAAGCCAGAAACGTTTTTATGGTCCATATGTAGAATGACATCATACTTGACCCCAGACAAAGGTACACTAATTGTTATTATTACAGCTTTATTAATAATAATAATTGTTTCAATGCTGAAGAGTTTTTTATGAGATTATTATGGTTTTCTATATTCAAAATATTAATTTCTTTAACACCATAAATAATACAGCTCATTTTATATTACTCTAATTCTTGTCATATTTAACAGAATTTTTATTAGAAAGTTCCTTTACATTTCCTTATATCTTGAGACGCTTGTTTATCACTCTAAGGCACTTTTGTGTCTGAGGACTTTTTAATATGATATATTTTCTCAATTTCCTTCTTTATATATGGACGTATGTCAAAGGAGTGTCCTTTGATGTCCAAAATATTTTGTTTTTGACTTCTCCCATCTTATTCTATAATGGATTCACTATCTTCATTTTTTAGTTTTAATAACTGTTTTTAATTCTAATTATTTATTTTTTTAATTTAATTGTTTAGGCATTAAAATGGTTTCTTTGCTTATTCTTCTTTTTATCAACAGTTTTTGGTTATTGTATTTTATAACTTTATTTTTCCTCAGTATGTTTTTTATTAGGGAAAATTTTTATCTTAATAATGTTTTATTATTTTTCTTGAGTTTACATAATTTATTGTCCAATCTCTTGCTTAATTATTTTTTATATGATTGTCATTAATCTACATCTGAGTATTTTGAGAGAGTATAATCTTCTTGAGTTACAACTGAAGATATTCTAGGACATTCTATAGAAAATTTAAGTATTTGTTCCATGCCCCATCCAATTAGATTTTATTATAAAAATTCATTATTTCAGATTAATACCAAGATCTTTAACTGTAATGCACTTAAATAGCAAATAAAAAGCATTTTATATATAGGGAAATTTGATTCTGAAAAAGAAATGATGATTTTATATTTACAATCTATAACAAAATTACTAAATTGTTTGAATTTATATCTATTTATAACTTGCAAACTTATCGATTCTTAATGCTTTGGTGTTATTTCGTTGTAAATCCTAGTCTTGACTTCTTTTTTCAAGTCTCTTTTAGATATTGCTTATAGCTTTTCTTTGAAATTAAACTCTAACGACATAGATGCATTTAAAATAACTTGCCTATATTTTGATCCCTTATACATTTTCTCGACTAGAGGCTTATGTTTCAATTTACAATTATAAAAAATATATTAAGTTATCGGTAGTTGAGAACTAAAGTGATATGAATTGTTGAATTAATTATGATTTATGCTTGAGACTAATGTAGCAATTGTTTCGGTGATAGGAGTATTAGCAGTTGTGGCTATTGTGTCTACTTTCGCAGAAATACTACCATAATTATACTTTGAATATCTATATATAAAATTATGATACAACTATTTATTGACATTCCATATTATAAATCAATTTAGCTAGTACATTTTATACTAATTTTCATAAACTGATATTACACTACTCAGTATATTAATATTGCTAATTAGATCTAATAGCAATCATAATTTACTTCTTCTCTTTTCAATTTTCAAGTTTACTTCGATTCTTACTTTAGTCATGTGTATAATTGGGTGAGATTTAAAGCAATCTTCATCAATGTAAATATACCATCAACTTGATTGTAAATTAGCAATTACTTCCTTAACATATTTACAAAAATGAATTTAATATCAAACAGTTATTAAATAAATAAATATATTGTATTGGAAATGTTGCTCTATTCTTATGTATTACCAAAAGAAACAGTGAAGATTACTGCTTTTATTCACTGCAGACGCTTGAAGCTGCAACATTTCAAGAAAATAACCAATGCAGGGTCATTGCAATTTTATCAATTTTACAAGATTAATTTAGGCTTGCTTAAAAATTCCTCTACTGAGCACATAGGATTAAGTGATATGATGCTCTTAACACCATCAAGCACCCTTGAAAGTAATTATAGTTTGTTTAATAAGAAACTTTGATTTAATGATGTACAATATTTAAAGATTGCTTGCAGATATTCCTGTCTCAATCTTAAATTTCTAATTGTAGCATAAAGGTTAGTCATTACGATGTTATCATCCAAGTTCATCTAAATTTATTAAATTATATGATATTATCAACTGAAGTCTAAATTTAAAATTAAAATTAAGATGTTAGATGTTTGATCTAATTAAGTTTAACTTGTTTTTATAATTAGAACTTGGTATATCCAATTTGATTGGATAAGCTTTACGTTAATTATTTATTTCATTATTCATTTATAATATATATTTTAATATATTTATATTGACATAAATTCTAAATGCAAAAATATTATTTTATTGCAAATAATAATCTAATTTGATGTATAAGTCCTCATTAATGAGGTAGATTACTGTTAAATTTATGATTCCAAAAATATCTTAAATATTTAGTATGTTTTGATAGAAATATCAACATCTTGTTGCATCTTTTTCAGCTCTTGGTTTAGAAACTTAATTAAACTTAAATATATCAGATTATTCATAATAATTATTTAAAAAGTTTTAAATTAAAATTGAACTCAATTTAAGACGAAAAATTCGTACACCAGAATGATTATCTAGTAACTCAGATGTATTAGCTGGAATATGAGAACTTTATAGTACGAATCTCTTAGATTCCTGGTCTAAGAGCAAAAAACCATCAAGCCATCAAGCCATCAAGCCACACATCGTTACAGTGTAAGAAGCGCGATGCTAGAAAATTTAGCTATAAGACTACGACAGCTAGGCCGCAGAAACTAAGATCAGTGATGAGATCCATGGAACATGCACCCTTGTAAAGAAAGAACTCTCAAGATTCTCTATATTACCTTCCTTACCTGTCATTAGATTTACACCTTACTGTCTCCTCATAACTCATTAAATATAAACCTGCGTTTTAGCAAGAAATAGAAAGAAGACGCTAAGATCTGTCATATTTAATAACGGGTGATCTTAATTACGTGTCTCACACCCTGCCTCAAACATACTATGTAACAAGGATAGATGTCAACAAATCTTTAGAAATTGACTTCATATACTCTAACCTCCAAGTACCATTCTCATTAACCAAACACTCCCCTTCAGACCATCTGATGCTCTTTAAAGAGCTTGAGTTTCATATTGAAATTTAACTGGAAACAAGAGTCTCTAAACCCAACGCCAACAGGAACATGGCTTATGAACTACCTTGGTTTGGTTGTAAAGAGTTAAAAGCTTAATAATTCATTCCCACCTAACTTAAATCAACTTTTCTATCAGCGGTAGACAACATCAAACTTCTTTGGGAACAAGGAAAGCTTAAAAAAGCTAAAAAAGCCATTCAAAGAAGAATTGTTCAAGAAGTCAAGAAAAAATGTCAGAATTCTCTAAGAAAATTTTACATGAATCACTCCAAAAAGTCAAGGACCATAATTAGTACCAAAGTACTGGTGTCTACTACAATCCGATCATAAATATCAAACTTGACCAGAAATTCACTTAACTTACATGGGAACAGTATATTGGAAATACACATTCCGACACAAAATGCTAACAGATATTCTTAGAAACTCCCCTACAGATAAAGCCTTAGGTCCTGATAACTTCAGTGATACTTGGCTACGAAGAGGTTTTAACGCCATTCCTTTCATGTATTACATTGAACAATGGATTAATGGCGAGCAGCACTACCCATCATGGATCAATGATAGCAACTTAATGCTACTATCTAAGACAGATTCTTTAACCCCTCCGGTAGAGAAGACCAGACAAATAGCTATGTCATCTGTACTTATAAAAATTATGGAAGCTGCATGGATTAGATTATTTTCACCTTACTTATGTAGCACTGTCTCCAAAGTCTTTCGTCCCAAAAACAGATGGGGAAAAAACACAGCTCAGTTACTAATTGATATAAAAAGTAGACAATTTATAAGTATATGGTTATAGACGTTTCTTCAGCATTCCCCTCTCCTCAAATGAGTATTATAGTGGACGAACTACTAAGAAGAAGTAAAATTTTGAGACAACAGTATTGCAAAGAAGACCCAGAATGAAACCCGGGCATGATTATTAACTTAATTATAAAAGGGCTTGACCCTTAACATATATATATACTCGTAGGTCCTTGAGACCTTGATGTGAGTTAATTATTATTATTATTTACTAATATTATTATTTTTAATTAATAAATTAATTGAATAAAAAATGGTAAACAATAAATGGGCTTTTTGAAGAATGGAGAATTGTCAATAATGCAACAACAGCCAAATGATCATTTGTCTTCCTATCCAGTTATTGCTACTATGTGCTATTTAACTAAGGCCATCTTCAAGAGTTTCAACACTTGCCCTCAGTTACAATCATATCCTGCTTACATCATCTTAAGTAGAAAGGAAAAGCTGATCTTCAATGTAAGTTGTAATAGACAATACATTTATTTAGGCTATCATGTCTGCCTGCTTATGAAGAATATTGATATGGCAATAAGATGATTATTTTTTTATTTGTATGCTAGAAATAGTTAAATAAGTGTTCACAGGAAAAGAATTGTTCAAGCTATCATTAAGCATATTTGCAAATAAATCATGTTTTAATTAAATCATAAGTTTAGAGAGCATATTAAATAGTACTATGTATTTAATTAAAATTGTTTCACAAATTTATTCACTCAATAGATATTAGTTTTACCCTGATATGTTATCAACCTAATTTCTGCAAAAATATCTTTAAAAAGAATATAAATATAATAAAGCTTTGAAATTATAATCAATATATAGCTAAATAACTATTAAAATATAAAATCTATATTCAATAGATTTTTTCAGTATTTTTTATTTATTAAATATTTTTAAGCAAATACAATCTTACTAAACACAAAAGTTAATTTCTAGGAAGTGTGAAAAATCCTATTTAGATGTCTTTTTAAATCACTTTCTACTAAACAAGGACCAAAAGAAGGCATATAGATATTGTTGTAAGACTAAATAAATAAAGATATAATGATCGAGCCTAATCTGTTAGCTGCAACATTCTATAAGTAGGTAGAGCTTAAATGATTTCCATGTAATATTAATATGTTCTTGCCTGAGTTTAGTTTAGTTTCTAGTAGATATAGAACTAAATGCAGGTGGAGATCAACATTGAAAGTGATGCTTTTGGATCAGAGAGCTACTTCAATGTTATTACATTTACATCTTGGAAATGAGTCTGAAGCATAACAGCAAAGGATTGAGATTATATTTCCAATTGGGTGTGACAAGGTTACTCTATTGATAGTAAATCTTTTTCACAAAGAAAGTCAATACTGGATCTTCATAAAATTATCATTAATTTCTTGTCTTTTTCTTTCCATTTATCTTTGTTTTTATGACTAAATATTATCTTGATTCCTAGTATTAAGCTATATTAAACTTCTTAATATATTTCTCCCAATTATATTAATCTAAGTATTTATATAATATTCAAACTATCAATGAAACCAATTTTACTGAGTATTATCTTTTCCTATTACGCTAACAACAAAGCGTATACTATTAATGTTTATTTAAGCATGGTGTTGAAGCTATTCAGTTTGGTACACTAATGTCGTACCCCTCGAACAAATTGAGTTAGATTCTCGAAAGTTAAGTGCGAAATTATCTTATTATATCTATCTTGCTTGCTTAAGCCTCAGTTTAAATTACATTAAGTATTAAATATTAATAAATAATGATAATAATGAATGTCTCTTGTTTTTAATTTCTGGCGAGATAAAATTTAACTTGATTTAATTGTATATGATTAATTCTTGTATTTTTGAGTATTTCTGGTCCTTTCATTGTTTTTTAATATCTCCATCCCCTTGTTAAACAAATCACTCAAGTTTTTCTTGTTTGATTTATAAATATCAATCAAATTTCAGATGATGTGTAGTTTTCTGTTTTTTCATTTAATTTTTAACAGTTTAATTTTTTACGTCTTTTTCATTTTATCTAGATGATCTAATGAGGTTTACTTCAGAAAATGACTTTATCAATATTTCATCATTATTACCATCTTGTTAGTTTAGCTTATTCCAATTCTTCAATTGATTTTTATTTGCTAAATTGAGAGTTTGGAGATAAATTAAAAGTTTCTATCAATAATTTAATTTTATACTAAAAACCTATTGATATAATTAGTCTTCTTTAACCTTCAATAGTGTGTTATATTTTTGTGATTCTATTTGTAGTTTGATAACAATGTCTTTCTTTATTGTCATAATTATTCTTCATCAATGTTAACTTAGCTTAGGCCAAGAGTACTCAGCTTTCTTTTTAATTGCTCTTTTGTAACTGGTATTATTTATGGCAATTAGTAATTAGGTGATCTCCTTGAGTTTCTTAACATCATTAACACTGCCTAGTGTTTTATCATTGTTTTTATTATATTGCTGTTATTATATCAATACTCTCCAAAGTTGAGTTTATTAATATTCTATTTGCATATTATTTGCTATGCCTATATATATATTCTGGAGAATGAGTAAAAAAGAGAAAATATTTATTCAACATCCTATATAAATTTTTTATCTTGAATTATATATTACGCTTATTTTAATTAAGGCTACTTGTAAAGGAAGATGCTATATCTAGATTCCCTATGATTCAAAAATTATAAGAGTTTAAGTGAAATAATTAATCTCAAGATAAAAGTCATTAAAATAATAAAAGTCATTATAAAAACTTTATCATAGTCATTGTTCATAACAATAACAAACTAAATAAATAAATATATCTGAAAGTTTAATGTTTTGTGTGAGGGATGTTAATCTCTATTAAATTAAACGTTTTAAGATTAAACTTGCATATATTAATATATTTTGAATTATTTAAATAAGCAGATTAAATAAAAAGACTAGTTTAGAAAAAAGATCAGAGTTTCTAAAGTTGAATATTAAGTGGATATCGGTATAATTAAACCCATTTTATTTATAGTTAGCGCGGATATTCGTGCTAACTATAAGTTTAGGAGTTAAAATATGATTTAATTTAGAAATAAAAGCTAAAATTAGAGCTGATATCAGCTCTAAAAAAACTAAGACTAATTCTTAATTTTCTTGTTTGACTTATTATCTGCGTTAATTTTTAATGAATTAATTCAAGCCCCTTTAATTGGTGACTATATAAGTTCATTGTGTAAGTCATGTAATTTTATGACTAAGATGACTAGGGATTATCATCAACATAGTCTTGCTTGATTGAAATCTATTTGATTGACTAGGTTTGACATCTCATCCAGAGATAGACATGAGTGTTAATCCTTAGACATGAAAAAGCGTGGATAATTTTTTTATGTGCTAGTCTACATTAGGACTATAGCCGATGATCTCACAATTTTAGGAGGAACCTGTCTTAAGACTAGATGTCGACATAGAAATTCCTTTTTATATACGAGTGCACTAAAATTGATGCCACACTGTTGGAATCAAACATGGGATTGATTGCCTATGGCATATTCACCACTTATTGGAGAGTAAAGTCTCTTAGAATTGTAGGATTTAGTCTTGAGGTTAGTCATCAGACTAGCTCGCTCAAAGTTTACAATTCTCAAATCTTCGGAGCTGGAGTTTACAACAATGTTGAGAAGATTTAATCTGCTCTGGACATATCCATGTCTGTAGATCTCCTGAACTCCGTTATTTAACTTTCTTAAGAATTATTATGTTAAAACTGGATCATAACATATCCTCTAGAAATCGCCAAAGTTATAAGGGTAGAATTAATATACTAGTCCGATATGACCAGAGACTTTGAATAAATATTTAAGGGGAATCACATTCATCAGTTACTTCTAAGAAGTAAATTCCGAAATGGTATATTCATTGAGTAAAATTAGTTAGATTTGCCAGAGAATGAGTTAATAATTAAAAATCGAAATGTATAATATTTGAGTTTTATTTATATTTAGAAACAGTTATGCTTATATGATAATTTTATATGAGTAATTTATAAAAGTATTATATTAACTAACAATTTGATAAAAAATCCTTCCAGTTTTAATAAAACAACTTATAATATTATTAAATAAATAACTATCCAATCATAAGTATAAGATTAAAAATTAATCAATATTTATTGGACCTGTAATTATTAAGAAAACTTAATAATATGAGTAAAAAAAATTGAAGTATATTTATTTTTAAGAATAGTGTTATATAATATTACGAGCTTACTCGAAATAAAAACGATTTTGAGTTAGCTCGTAAATTTAATTGATCTTATTGTAATATAAATTTTTTTTTACATTCTTAATTATTAATATTCTACATGTTAAATTTTCGAATATTTATTAATTGCTCAGATTAATTTGATAGTCCTGCTTGTGAAGGAACAGAATCTCATTGTAAAGTCTATAAAATTTATCTTTGTGGCATAGTGGTGCATTCCCAAATCAGCGATTGGGCTTCTCTTTTCGACAAGTTATCATATCGAAGCATAAAGTGGGATCATGAAATGGTGATTGATTTCAAATTTTCTAGGATAGTCAAAACTCAGTTGACCAACTCCATCGCCTCTATTTTAATCGTTAGCTTAGGACTATTGTATAAAAATATTTCTCGAAGTTTAAGGCTCATCGACAGGAACTATAGCCTCAGATGACTATGCTTATTGAGGTAGTCTCTCTTAGTCCTCATCACTATCACTTAATGAAGAAATGCTTGATTGAGAGACTTTTCTTGATTAAACCTGAGCTCGATTCCCTTTTAAGTTATTTCTCTCTTTAACAAGTTAACCAGTAAGTGCCTGGCAATCATTAGCATGCCTATTCAAATTACTTTTATTTGCGAATACTCGATTACATGAATGACATTCAAAACCCCAAAACCCCTTAGTGAGGTTTATAAGTGCTTTGATTAGTAGGGTAAAGTTGGGGTTTTATTAGGGTTAGTAGAGAAAACGCAAGTTTAATGAGACTTTAATATGTATTTAATGAGTATTAGTTTAATTATATCACACGAATTTTACTTGATTGTCTTTATTGTATCTCTTGAATCTCGCTTTCTTTAGTGGTTCGAGCATATCGTCCAACGATTGTCTTGGATATGCTGGAGCTCTTACTATTATATTCTCTACAATCTTCTTTATTTCTTAGCATACATCATCTTGTTTTATGTGCTTCTCAGCTAGATTTATTGATTATTTTTCATATTTTGTATTAATTAAAACCCAAAACCCCTTAATGAGGTTTATAAGTGCTTTGATTAGTAGGGAATTTGTTAGGGGTTGGGGTTATTAATAAGTTTTAATGTGAAATTTATAGTAAATGTATTTAATTTAATCACTCAAAATGCACTTTTGGATCATGTGGGAGAGGTCTGAAGTTTATTTAACTTAACCACAACTCTATCTTCTCTAATGTTATGTCTGATCTAGAGTTTGGTTTTAAGATTATTGATTCTGCCATATATTTTAATGATTGAAATGCTCTGGTTTTGTCTATAAATTACTTGATTCTTTACTTAGCATCTTTCTCAAACCTTGTAGAGTAGTAATCATTCCGAGGCATATCGCACTCTATTAGTATTGCTGCTAAAGCCCACACATCCCATTGATAGTCTCCATCTCTCCAGTCTTCTCTTTCAGGATAATAGCCTGGAGTTCCCATAACACTTCCTAGCCTTGATACTTCTACCCTTAATGCTCTGTTGAAGTCAATAATTGTCACTCTTACAGGTGAGAAGTTTATCATAATATTTTCTGGTTTTAAATCTCTATGAACAAAGCCTAACTTATGAAGCTCTTTTATACCTTGTAAGGTTTAAGTTGCTATCAAAGCAAGCTACTTATGATTCCTTTGATCAGTAAAAAAATCTCTGAGGGTCATTTCATAGAATGGGAGTCTGAAAGCAACATGATCCTTCGCAAGGAGAACAGCATCTAGCTTGATTTAGTAACTACACTCTTTAAACTTTGCTTGAGTGAGTACTTGATACTCATTTGTGAAACTCCATCTAATATTTATCATCACTTAAGAGATACTTGAAGGGATACACCTTGTATGCATACTGATGATCATTGATAACTGTCTTATCAAAGGAATCTTCTAATATAAGGTAGCTTTAAAGTGAAGTGTCTAGGTCAACTTAGGCAAGAACTGGAATCTTTTAAATTGAATTTTAATCATAATCTTTGTGATTTCAGATGCTAGTAGGTTGCGTGATTTCCTCACATATTCTGATTCACAAGCTTGTTAGAGCTCTACCATTTTCGAAGATTCTCTTGCTTTTATTTTGTTAAGTAGCTTCAATTCATCTTCATGCTTTTCAATCTCTAAATCTTTCTTGTGAGTTTTTAAAAGATGCTTCCTTAAATATCTAGTATGAGTATACTGCTAATGGCACTCGAAGCAATCATACTTTCCGTCGATTTTATCGTGCTTTAAGTATACTGTTGGCTTGGCTTCTCAATGCTCTTTCATATGTCTATACCAACTAGATTTATGAGCGAAGTCTCTCTCACACTTCTCACAAAAGTATACTTCTACTTCTTCAGTTTGTATAGGAATTTCATTAATACCCTTCTCCTCCTCTCTGTCTCCCACACACTTGTTTGCCATTTATTTTCTATTATTAATTTCTTCTTTAATAACAGAGACTTCAAGTGATAGCTCTGGTAGTTCCTTATGAGTGTTCATCTCACAGCTATCACACTTTTTATTGCTGCCAAAGGTAAGTCTCATTTAGTTTGATGGAAGTGCTGT
>ARYC01018896.1:0-12276 GCA_000711775.1 Oxytricha trifallax
AAGACTGCGCAGTTTTTATTGCAATAGTTAAATTTTTGTTTTATTTTATGCTTCATTTTAGATTGATCCTGAGTATGCTGAATTTCAGTCGCGGAATAGCATAGCACTAAATATTATGAATAAATTTGATTTTACTATATGTTTTTATTTCAAGCAGCCTGCGGAAGATCCAACACTGTAAGTTGGGTCTTGCTTAAAATAAAAACATATAGTAAAATCAAATTTATTCATAATATTTAGTGCTATGCTATTCCGCGACTGAAATTCAGCATACTCAGGATCAATCTAAAATGAAGCATAAACAAACAAAAATTTAACTATTGCAATAAAAACTGCGCAGTCTTTGATTCTTCTGCCATTAATTATTAATGCATGTTAATTTATTATTTAAATTTCGATTGAAAATATATAAGCAATGATGCAAAATTTAATAGTATTATATATTAAAATTTAACTTAGCGCTAAAAATATAAAAGTGATGCAAGCAATCAATGACCAAAAGTTCACATATCTGAAAAGTTTGTCTTGCAATGCAACTGATTTATAATATGAACGATATTCTCAAATTCAATGATTGCGACGGTAGCTATCTAATCTTAGCAAGCGTTAGCAAAAGTTTAATCACAGTCAAACTTAAATCAGCGAGTGATGCAGTGTAGCGATAAAATCATTATCAATAAAATAATTGATTGATTAATAAACGAAACAATATCCTTGCAGTTGTCCTAAGCAGTGTTCTTCAAACTATATAGAGCAATTTATTGATAGTTCTTGATCAATTGATTGATCATGCTTGCTCAATGTTGATTAATGCAAAATGCCCAAATTTACATATAATTTAAGTTTCTCACAAATGAAACTTATAATGAGAGAGATTTGTCATCTTGAACTAAAATAGAGGCTAATAAGCATTTCAATACATAGCAAGAACTTAGAAAGAGTTGCAGAGCATTCAGAGTATTCAGAGTAGAAGATGCATTTTGTTTATTTGAGAGAAACGAAAATGAGACAATTGTGCATAAATTAAGTTTGGAAACATTTGCTATTACAAAGGTTGTTTGCAATTCTACTACTTTTGTTGCGCAGCAGCAATTAGTTTTCATGACTTGGTATATCAAAGCTTGCTTCATTTGAAATGAGACAACATTAATATCAGAATGATTGCTCTTAAAAATCAATTCTTAGGATGGTGCAATAAGTTGAGCAAATCTATATTCAACCAATTGAATGATAATAAAAATTTCGATTCATTGTGCTTTGCAAGAATTGGACGAGGCTATGGCTAAGTGCAACAACTCTGGTCTGGCAAGATCACTATCAAAGATGTTGCTAATGAACTATTAGGCATGATTGAAGCAGACTACCCAAGACATATCATGCACCTTAAGGATGAAATCGCGTTCTTAAACAACTGTCAGTGACTAATTCGCAAACTATTAATAATCCCTTCCCTAATGCATTCACAACCTAATCTCTTGCACTATACTCTTTAATCTAATTTACTCTTCTATTATACTTTGTGATTGCACTCTACTAAATGACTAGATAATGCAGCAATCGATTGCAGTATTCATATGCACTTATATCAGGCATAAATTTTGCATTATTATGAGATTTTATCAAATTTTGGGTTTTGAGGTTGTATGGTTCCACCCTTAGGTTGTATGGTTCCACCCTTAGGTTGTATGGTTCCAGGAAGATATCCTGAAGATATCTCAAATTTCAAGGCTTGTGAAAATTTTCGAGAATATTGCTAATAGCTCTGCCTACTTTTTGATTGACGAGCCTTACTACATTGATATGATATACTACAACAGTGATGCATATATAAATGCAAATACAAGCTGATCTGAAGTATATGTGTTAGAATATAAGAGGCCAAACTTCAAAAATTCTTAGTATTTCATGACAGTTTATAACAGCTTTCAAATCAACAGTTTGAGCCTCTATCTTGAAACATCGATTTTTGCCTAAGAGCTCTGACTTCAACTCTAATGATGTTTTCGATGCCTCTGATACGATTAATGATGGTTTGGATGGGTTTGCCATGATTAGGTGAGAGTTGGGTAAGTTAAGTCAATTGGTCTTTGGTTTGAGAATAGACCTAAATTCTAAGCAATACTATGGTTAAGAAGTCAAAAACCTCTCTTATGTCAAACTTGCCATTTCTTACCCCTTCTAATCACTATACCTCCATAACACCTCCAATCAATGCAATAGAGTATAGTAACATCATATATAAGTGATAGAGTTCTATTTGAGGTGGTTTAGTCGAATTAGAGATGCTAAGTTGTAAGAATCCACTCTAAGGTTGTATGGTTCCAGATGAAGATATCCTGAAGATATCTCCAGGTTGTATGGTTCCAGGAAGATGTCCTGAAGATATCTCCAAAATTCATGCAAAAGTGTATTAAGAAATCACTGAGTATGTTAATTGCTCAACATAAAGTTGTATAGCTGCATTAGAGACAAAATATGCAAGACTCAACCTTAGGTTGTAAGAATCCAAGTTGTACAGGCTCCAGTTGTATGAATCCAGCTGTATGACTCCAGATTGTATGGTTCCAGGCCTATTTAAGCCAGCGAATTTCATAATTCATTATCATATTAAAATTTCGCAAATTTGAGCAAAAATCAAACTTTTGCCTCTTGATATTTTGCTTCTATAACTTAAGACTCCTTCCAAACTTTTATAATAGCCAATATCTAACATGCTCCTTCTACTCGGGAGCATTAGGGTCCAGCCGCAGCCTATGGTTGGATACCCTGCATTCAAGAGTAAAGGTTAGTTTTTGAAAACCTTTTTGAAAAAATTTCTCTGCTTAACAGAATTGTGCACTTTAAGCTATTTTTTGCATTCAAATTGCTAAGGCTTAGACCTTCTATGATTAGTTGATAATAAAACAAGTTCTACTACACAAAGCGCTTATGGTTAAACAGCAACTCATAGTTAAAGACTCTTGATATAAAATCTAGAAAATTGTATAAGAATTTTAAGCAATTATTTTGCTTTATATGATTTTTAGCTAAAGGCTCGATACTATTTGGCAATAGCTTAAGCTTCTTTCAAGCAATACCCAAAAGCATATATAAAGCTAACACACCTATTTTACCTCGTTGAGCATTGGTTATAACCAATACTTATAGTTAGCCTTCCCACTATTTAAGTGTTTAAGAGTTTTAAATAAGATCAGTGATTTATGGAAATCCAATCTCTAGAATTTGCAGTAAATTTAAAATGAAAATCTTTGAGTTGCTCAAATCAAAACCAAGTAATCTTAATCACTGCTTGCCTTCGACTTGAATATTGAAATGGTTGGTAGTGATACAAACCTACTTAAGCGAGACGTTGTAAAATTAATTTAGGATGAGTTTCGGGTGGTCACTAAAAGATATTGGAAGCTTTTTTTCGATCGGATTGAGGGGTAAGGAGGCTTAAAATATATTGGAAGATTTTACTCGTTCTTACTCGGAGATCCCTCTCACTAGTGGGTACTGGAAGACGCTAGCTGAGCAGTAGCCAACCTTCACATCTTTGAATCAATTGATATTGGAAGCTTTGATTCACTGGTGTGTACCAAGGGGAAGCACGAAGAAACTCATCCTGACTTGTTTAATAATTTAAAAAATGGTAAGTTTTTAGGAGCGAGAGAATGACAGAAATCAGAGGAATCAATAACAGTGATAATTATCAGAAGTCAAATCAAAGTATTAATCTCTAAAGGCTAAGTATTTTTTAATCTTTTTTTATAGAATTTAGAATGAAAATGAAAATGCGCGCATTCAGTAAGAGAACTCTAATGATAAAGTCAAATCAAATTTTCATATTTATTTTAATTGTTTTTATAGGTATGATTTAGTTTTAAGATCAAGGAAAAGTTTATTTAAATGCAAACTTTCTAATTCACTTTATAAAAACTCCAATAATCTTAGTGAAATCATTTTCAGAACAGGAAAAATACTTAGCTAGTGTGCTCTAATTAGGTTTTAAGAATAGTTTTGAGTCTAATAATAACTGGGAATGTGCTAGGTTTAGGGAATTAGAGTGCTTGTTTATTTATTGATTTTTGAGTAATTAAATTGTAGTGATAGCTTTAAATCAGAGAGAGGTTTTTATTTAGAGTTAAAGCATGCTTTTAAATTATAACAACACTTGAAATTAAAAAAGCTATTATAAATCACTCTTACAGTGTAATTGCTATTTTAGTTAATAAAGGTATTTTAGGTTTAACTTAATGTAAAATAAATTAGCGCTTTAAAGCATTATTAGGAAATACTAGGGTATTTAACAAAGTGTAGAGTGTTACAGTTTATAAACTTTTAATAATTATTTATTAATGCTAATCACACAGCGAAAGTTATTGCTCCAACAAATTCTTAGGGTTCTGGCATTTCTTGAGATGTCAACTGCTTTCTTACTTCCTCATCATACTTATTCACAGTCTTTCTGTATTCTCCCTTGATTTAGCTATAAATTGCGAGTTAGCATTAATTTCAAATAAAAGACTTACTCAACTTGAATTAGACTGTCATTATCAAAGCTGAAGAACCAACCATCAGAAGAATCTTCAGGATCAAGAAGTATATACACTTAGTGCATGTATGGGTCTTCCTTCTTGAATGGATAAATCCATACGTTGTGATATCCTCACCACTTATAGGTTACTGCAACAACTGGTTCGTTCTCTGCAACCTCCAAATTTACAACATTCTTGAAGCCTCTTTGCGGATCAACTTAAAACTTGAATGTGCGCTTGAATCGCTCGTCAATCACCTATACTTTGCGAATGCATCAATACTGCTAAATTACTTGCCTTATATATTTCTACGATGTATCCACCAGGTGCTTTAGATGAATGATTGAAAGTGAAGCAGTGCTGCTTCGTAGTTTTAGTTTTGCTTGACTTCATTCTTTGATTTAATTTTTGATTATAAAATAATAACTTATTAATAATAAAGCATCAATTGCGAGGTTGCATGAACCTCTTTTTGCATATTATATTGCTTAACAGTTGCAATTAATCAAACATAATAATTCTAAGCTTGTTTAGGTTTGCAATGCATTGCTCAACCCATCTCTTATGTTTAAGCAGGTCTGTACCTGAGGTTCATGATTTCGATCACAAATAATATTAGCTCTTAGTTGTCACCCAGGAATAGACCTTAGATTTATATGGTTCTGATAGTGTGAAAGTCAAGCTGAATGCCAAACACGATTGTGTATTGCTCAAGTGACTGATCCATGATTTGTATCACTTAAGTTCCAGTTAGAACTTATCCTCGCGAAACTGTTATGAATGAGCGCTGGATTAGCAAGTTTGATAATTAATAATATTAACATAATATAATAGTCTTAAGAAAGCTGAATATTAAGCTTAATATAAGCATGTAGTTATAAGAATTAATTTATGCTATCAATGAAAATCTTGAATTATAGAATATACTATTAAACTTAGTTATTATATTAAATAGTTCTAATTTAAAAATGAAAACAGCTCTAAAATCAAATCTCCTTAGTGAGCAATCTGAAAATCATTCGCAGTCTTTGCAAGAGCTATCGCAACACTCGATCGTCAGCGACGATCATCTAAGCCAGCATTCATTTCAAAAAATTAAGCAAAGTTGAATCAAGGTTTAAGATAAGCAAATTACAAAGTGGGGTCCTGTGGTTTTAGGAAAGAATTTCGTGCAAGTGGTTGCTCCTGCAAAATATTCATACAATACTGGAACTCTGCTCAACTCTGGTGAGATTCCTCCTCAAGAGGATTCCTTATAAGGAGGGTTAATTATATAGATGCCATTAGAAGGAATCGATGCATATTTGAAAGACATGATAGATTTGAAGAGTATGCATAGCGACGATTCACTCTGCTAATACCTTGAGCAGTTCTTAAATAATTTTCGCAAATCAAAGTTGGTAAGTAGAATAATCTAAAATTTAAGAATCACTCTAATGCAAATTATATTTAGATATCTGGATCTAAAGATAAGCAATCAACGCAATTGATTCAAACTGGATTTCTATCTCTGATTTAAATTCAAGGCAGCTAAACTCTAATCATCTTTAAGAAAGCAATCCCTATTTAAAGCCTCGAGAAGCAAAGCTTGCAAATAAGCGACTTGAGATAGTAAGAATGTAAATGGAAGATTAGTTGAAGCCAAAGTAAATTTCTAAGAAGTTGAGTGACAGCAGAGTTTGTATCAAAAACTGTTGAGAAGTTTAAGCATGAGTTAAAAACCAAAGTATTGCATCCTTAAGAACCAAAAAAATCTGGCAAGAGGAGGGAGAGAGATAATGAGCAGCTGTTGCTGCAGTTGGAGAATGCATTGAGGAAGTTGGGATTTATCAATGCACTGGAAAAAATATACATAATCGATTGCAAGAAATGAAAACGAGTTCGCCATTAAAGTATACATTCAAAGTCCTTGCATCTCAACGATTCATAAAATTCTCAAGGAGAAGTTTCATTTGAAGTTTGGTAAGACAGAAGCAGCGAATATCAAATATAGAGATCCAGCTTATAACAGCAAGCGCTCATGGGTGAGTCGACTACTATCATAATTCTTAAGTGAAGATGCAGTAATTATATCAGTTGATGAAGTAATTTCAGATCCGACTACTTGCCTCCTAAAAAGTGGGCACTAAATCAAAAGAGCATTCTTGGCAAGAGGAGTGAGAGAGATACTAAACTCATCACAACCAAGAATCGCAGTAAAATCATCGCAGGCGATAAGGAGTTGTAGTATGGAGAGATGCTGCTTGGCAAGCAGTTGAATGATAAATAATTTTAGGAATCATCAAATGAATCGGATGCAGTTTCATTTATAAGATCAAGAAATTTGCCTGCTTAAAATACTACTCAAAGCATTAAGCTTTAAGCAGCTGCTAATGCTTCGTTATCATCCAATCATCATTCACTATTGTAGACTAAAGCAAAACCAATTTCAAAATCTCATTCTAGTAATAGTAGTTTGACCAAGTTTGCAAAGCAATCTAATTTTTAGAAATCAGAGAAATCATCAAGCAGTTCTAAAGTAAGCGATTTGATCACATTTTTTATTGGATTATTTTTAGAAGTCAGTTCTTATGCAAACTCCACCTCGTTAGAATTTGTAAGCTAAGCAGAAGCTGAATAAAAATTTATCTCCTATTCCTGAAGTTGAAGACAGTGCCCAAAACTAATCGAGTACTCTGAAGAAATTTTGAAATTTGAAGTTGCAGAGCACTGTCAAGAAAGTCACTTCGGATGATGAACAGATTAAACGAATTCATTCAGGGCTCACGCCATTGATCGACCGAGTATCAAAACTAAAGTTGCAATCGACTTTGAAGAAATCAAGCAGGTCTTTGTTAAGTTAGAGATAGAGAGAAGTGATTCAGCTAACTCCTAGAAAGCTATCGCTCTCAGCATTAAGCAGCTCGAATATAGATGAGTGTAAGTACAAGAAGTTGAATTTGAAAGTTGATGGTTGTTGCATGATGATAGTCTATGATATGTTGGTTCTATTCTTGACTTTGGTAAACTATCCTATTGAACTGAGTTGGAGCGATTACTTATCTTTGATAGCATTAAGAGCGAGAGAGATGAAAGTCTAAAAGTAATCTCTGGAAATTATAGGATGATTTCAACTCCTATGCTAGATGAAGATACCCTGAAGATATCTCTTGGATTGGATGGTTCTGCTCTATGATTGCATGAATCCGCGCTAAGGTTATACGGATCCATGTAGTATGATTCCAGGTTGTATGGATCCAAGTTGTATCAATCCAAGTTGTATGGATCTGAACTTACATTACAGGATTCAGCACTCAGGTTGTATGGTTCCAGATGAAGATACCCTGAAGATATCTCATGGTTGCATGGTTCCAGATTCCACAAAATCAACATATCTAACTTTAGACTCCAAATCATTATGCATACTATCATCAGACTATTATCATGACAACTCTGCTATCGTTCTCAAATTTATTCAACCTCTCTTATAGGTGACCTATAACCAAATCAGAGCCAACTTGAAGAATCAAAGGATGGTATCAAACCCATAGCATTGTTGTCAGATCAAAGCCAGCTTAATTTAAACTATAAACCAATCTCACAATATCAAAAGGAAATGCTTGCCAATTTAGGTGATTATGGTTTAAAAGCTAGGCAGTTGTCGATTGAAAAATAAATAATGAAGAGATAGCAATACTCTATGAGTCTGATAGCTGCAATTGCGGTTGATAGAGTGGTATCGACTCAAATAATTGAAGGAGGATTCGATTCAGTACTATTCGAAAACTTTATCTATCAGACGCTAAGAAGTATAAAAACTGACAAAGAATTATGCAATAAAAAGGTGGTGCTCTTCATGGATAATGCAATAATTCACAAATATTCAGAGATGCTTGCGACTGCTCGTCGCTTCAAAGTCAACGTACTCTTCAACGCAGAATACTCGCCCTGGCTCAACCCAATCGAACAGTTGTTTGCATACATAAAAAAGAACCTCAAGCAGGACATATATATAGATTATACTATGATAACTAAAATTTAGAGTGCAGCTGGTCAAGCGCATCCAAGAGATTATCAAAAATATGAGCGAGGATGATTTTCGAGGACTCTGGGCATTTAGCATCAAGAAGTGGATTCATACTATGAGGTATGGCTTTGTTTGAGATACTACTCAACACTTAGAATTGCACCTTAAAATGAAAATCCTAAAAGTGTTTATAATTCTTGCATCATCTATACTTCAGTTACTACTATTGCTGTTGCTATTACTACTGCTACTAATACTGTAATTAAAATAAAACCTCTCTCAATTAAAATGCGATTTACGTATTAAAACACATAGATTTTTTATAAATCACTGTATTTTTAAAATCTCTAATTCATATTTTATAGTTTATTATTGCATATGAAGTCAAACATGGAAACTAAGACTGACTTCTCAATTTTCCTTGTAAAAATCAGAAATTCGATTGGGTTCACTCCTGGCTTTGATCAATTTGACACCAAACTTATTCTAAATCAATCCTATTTAAATTCGAGAAATCGCTAAAAAATCTCAATTAGCGCAAGGTGATGCTGCATATACTACTTTATTTTCAATTTGAGAGTACTACTCCCAATGTCATAGTTGACTTGACTGCGATAGCAATCGATACAATGCTTCTCATAAATGCATGCTCTGACTATTGATAAATTACAGTTTTCTGGATGCAAAACTAAGATGCCTAATTAAATTTGTAAAGACTATACTCAACACAATCACAATACCTTGATCGATTACTGGACTTGAGCTCCTGCTCATCCAAAATCATAACAAACAGTAAATTGAAACTAATAGACAGAATCATCGAGCAGCAAGCAGGCCTTAAGATTTATGACTAAAATCGATGAATTCAAGTTGATAGAGCTGACTTAGCGTATTGATCATGAATTTCAGTTCATAAAGCGGATTTGACGACTTTGAGAATAAAAGTGGGGTTTTTTGGAAATTTTTAGCAGCGCAGTGTCATTACTTCTACTATCGAGCGTTCATGCCAGTTTTGGTTTTTTTAGACTGAATCCACTCAAAATATCAATAATTGCGCGACTGCGCTCAATCTGCATCCAGTCATCACAGTTAAGCTGATTCTAACCAAATTTGACCATATACTAAAGATTTTCAAGATTTTGACCTCTCCTCTCTAAATTGACTTTGGTCACTCCATATTTTGTAAATAAATGACCAATTATACTAAATGCAGCTGACAAACACGATTTTTCTCGATTTTGGCCACAAGAACCCTAAAATAATAACTTTCACTAATAAAATCCACTTTGGTCATTTATGAGGACACTTTGGGTGTAAATGCGCGGTTTGACCCCGAAATTGGCCATTAAACAAAAATATGACAGACATGAATGCAAACACAAAATTTGACCACTTTGGTCATGGGTCTCAACTTTGGATATTTTAAAGAGAAGTATGATGATTCATAATCGATTTTGACCTCAAACGCATATAAAAGTGACCCCTACATAATAAAAAATAGGAATTTGACCCCTTTTCGCAAATAAGACCTTACACGAAGTATATAAGCAGTAAATATATATATAATTAATTTTACATTTTAATTTTCACATTTCCCCGATTCGAACGTATTTTATCAATAATCAGCATTTTATTTGCATTTCAAAGTTTCTCTATTTTTTCAATGTGAAGTATTTTATACTTAAAACATGAGCGCTGCTACCATTTGACAACTGCGGAATATTTTTTTGTTGGACCAACAGATTTGTCTCAAAATTCACACTAATTTTATAGGAATCGTCATTAATAGAAAGCAATTGCAAGTTTAGAGGTTCCTTATTAATGCACATTTTATTTGCATTTCAAAGTTTCTCTATTTTTTCAATGTGAAGTTTTTTATACTTAAAACATGAGCGCTGCTACCATTTGGCCACTGCGAAATATCTTTTTGTTGGACCAACAGATTTGTCTCAAAATTCACACTAATCTTATAGGAATCGTCGTTAATAGAAAGCAATTGCAAGTTTAGAGGTTCCTTATTAATGCACATTTTATTTGCATTTCAAAGTTTCTCTATTTTTACAATGTGAAGTTTTTTATACTTAAAACATGAGCGCTGCTACCATTTGGCAACTGCTGAAAATTTTTTTGTTGGACCAACAGATTTGTCTCAAAATTCACACTAATTTTATAGGAATCGTAGTTAATAGAAAGCAATTGCAAGTTTATGGGTTCCTTATTAATGCACATTTTATTTGCATTTCAAAGTTTCTCTATTTTTTCAATGTGAAGTATTTTATACTTAAAACATGAGCGCTGCTACCATTTGACAACTGCGGAATATTTTTTTGTTGGACCAACAGATTTGTCTCAAAATTCACACTAATTTTATAGGAATCGTCATTAATAGAAAGCAATTGCAAGTTTAGAGGTTCCTTATTAATGCACATTTTATTTGCATTTCAAAGTTTCTCTATTTTTTCAATGTGAAGTTTTTTATACTTAAAACATGAGCGCTGCTACCATTTGGCAACTGCTGAAAATTTTTTTGTTGGACCAACAGATTTGTCTCAAAATTCACACTAATTTTATAGGAATCGTAGTTAATAGAAAGCAATTGCAAGTTTAGAGGTTCCTTATTAATGCACATTTTATTTGCATTTCAAAGTTTCTCTATTTTTTCAATGTGAAGTTTTTTATACTTAAAACATGAGCGCTGCTACCATTTGGCCACTGCGAAATATCTTTTTGTTGGACCAACAGATTTGTCTCAAAATTCACACTAATCTTATAGGAATCGTCGTTAATAGAAAGCAATTGCAAGTTTATGGGTTCCTTATTAATGCACATTTTATTTGCATTTCAAAGTTTCTCTATTTTTTCAATGTGAAGTATTTTATACTTAAAACATGAGCGCTGCTACCATTTGACAACTGCGGAATATTTTTTTGTTGGACCAACAGATTTGTCTCAAAATTCACACTAATTTTATAGGAATCGTCATTAATAGAAAGCAATTGCAAGTTTAGAGGTTCCTTATTAATGCACATTTTATTTGCATTTCAAAGTTTCTCTATTTTTTCAATGTGAAGTTTTTTATACTTAAAAACATGAGCGCTACTACCATTTGGCAACTGCGGAATATTTTGTTGTTGGACCAACAGATTTGTCTCAAAATTCACACTAATTTTATAGGAATCGTCGTTAATAGAAAGCAATTGCAAAGTTTAGACGGCTTCCTTATATATACACCTGCGCATGAACCATTTTATTTGCATTTCAAAGTTTCTCTATTTTTTCAATGTGAAGTTTTTCATACTTAAAACATGAGCGCTGGTACCATTTGGCAAGTGCGGAATACTTTTTTGTTGGACCAACAGATTTGTCTCAAAACTCACACTAATTCTACTGGAATCGTCGTTAATAGAAAGCAATTGCAAGTTTATGGGTTCCTTATTAATGCACATTTTATTTGCATTTCAAAGTTTCTCTATTTTTTCAATGTGAAGTATTTTATACTTAAAACATGAGCGCTGCTACCATTTGACAACTGCGGAATATTTTTTTGTTGGACCAACAGATTTGTCTCAAAATTCACACTAATTTTATAGGAATCGTCATTAATAGAAAGCAATTGCAAGTTTAGAGGTTCCTTATTAATGCACATTTTATTTGCATTTCAAAGTTTCTCTATTTTTTCAATGTGAAGTTTTTTATACTTAAAACATGAGCGCTGGTACCATTTGGCAAGTGCGGAATATTTTTTTGTTGGAC
>ARYC01018897.1:0-30053 GCA_000711775.1 Oxytricha trifallax
TCTATTTTTTCAATGTGAAGTATTTTATACTTAAAACATGAGCGCTGCTACCATTTGACAACTGCGGAATATTTTTTTGTTGGACCAACAGATTTGTCTCAAAATTCACACTAATTTTATAGGAATCGTCATTAATAGAAAGCAATTGCAAGTTTAGAGGTTCCTTATTAATGCACATTTTATTTGCATTTCAAAGTTTCTCTATTTTTTCAATGTGAAGTTTTTTATACTTTAAACATGAGCGCTGCTACCATTTGGCAACTGCGGAATATTTTTTTGTTGGATCAACAGATTTGACTCAAAATTCACACTAATTTTATAGGAATCGTCGTTAATAGAAAGCAATTGCAAGTTTAGAGGTTCCTTATTAATGCACATTTTATTTGCATTTCAAAGTTTCTCTATTTTTTCAATATGAAGTTTTTTATACTTAAAACTTGAGCGCTGCTACCATTTGGCAACTGCGGAATATTTTGTTGTTGGACCAACAGATTTGTCTCAAAATTCACACTAATTTTATAGGAATCGATCGTTAATAGAAAGCAATTGCAAGTTTAGAGGTTCCTTATTAATGCACATTTTATTTGCATTTCAAAGTTTCTCTATTTTTTCAATATGAAGTTTTTTATACTTAAAACTTGAGCGCTGCTACCATTTGGCAACTGCGGAATATTTTGTTGTTGGACCAACAGATTTGTCTCAAAATTCACACTAATTTTATAGGAATCGTCGTTAATTAGAAAGCAATTGCAAGTTTAGAGGTTCCTTATTAATGCACATTTTATTTGCATTTCAAAGTTTCTCTATTTTTTCAATATGAAGTTTTTTATACTTAAAACTTGAGCGCTGCTACCATTTGGCAACTGCGGAATATTTTGTTGTTGGACCAACAGATTTGTCTCAAAATTCACACTAATTTTATAGGAATCGTCGTTAATAGAAAGCAATTGCAAGTTTAGAGGTTCCTTATTAATGCACATTTTATTTGCATTTCAAAGTTTCTCTATTGTTTCAATGTGAAGTTTTTTCACTTAAAACATGAGCGCTGCTACCATTTGGCAACTGCGGAATATTCTTTTGTTGGACCAACAGATTTGTCTCAAAATTCACACTAATTTAATAGGAATCGTCGTTAATAGAAAGCAATTGCAAGTTTAGAGGTTCCTTATTAATGCACATTTTATTTGCATTTCAAAGTTTCTCTATTTTTTCAATATGAAGTTTTTTATACTTAAAACATGAGCGCTGCTACCATTTGACAACTGCGGAATATTTTGTTGTTGGACCAACAGATTTGTCTCAAAATTCACACTAATTTTATAGGAATCGTCATTAATAGAAAGCAATTGCAAGTTTAGAGGTTCCTTATTAATGCACATTTTATTTGCATTTCAAAGTTTCTCTATTTTTTCAATGTGAAGTTTTTTATACTTAAAACATGAGCGCTGCTACCATTTGGCCACTGCGAAATATCTTTTTGTTGGACCAACAGATTTGTCTCAAAATTCACACTAATCTTATAGGAATCGTCGTTAATAGAAAGCAATTGCAAGTTTAGAGGTTCCTTATTAATGCACATTTTATTTGCATTTCCAAAGTTTCTCTATTTTTTCAATGTGAAGTTTTTTATACTTAAAACATGAGCGCTGCTACCATTTGGCCACTGCGAAATATCTTTTTGTTGGACCAACAGATTTGTCTCAAAATTCACACTAATCTTATAGGAATCGTCGTTAATAGAAAGCAATTGCAAGTTTAGAGGTTCCTTATTAATGCACATTTTATTTGCATTTCAAAGTTTCTCTATTTTTACAATGTGAAGTTTTTTATACTTAAAACATGAGCGCTGCTACCATTTGGCAACTGCGAAAATCTTTTTGTTGGACCAACAGATTTGTCTCAAAATTCACACTAATCTTATAGGAATCGTAGTTAATAGAAAGCAATTGCAAGTTTAGAGGTTCCTTATTAATGCACATTTTATTTGCATTTCAAAGTTTCTCTATTTTTACAATGTGAAGTTTTTTATACTTAAAACATGAGCGCTGCTACCATTTGGCAACTGCGAAAATCTTTTTGTTGGACCAACAGATTTGTCTCAAAATTCACACTAATCTTATAGGAATCGTAGTTAATAGAAAGCAATTGCAAGTTTAGAGGTTCCTTATTAATGCACATTTTATTTGCATTTCAAAGTTTCTCTATTTTTACAATGTGAAGTTTTTTATACTTAAAACATGAGCGCTGCTACCATTTGGCAACTGCGGAAAATATTTTTGTTGGACCAACAGATTTGTCTCAAAATTCACACTAATTTAATAGGAATCGTAGTTAATAGAAGCAATTGCAAGTTTAGAGGTTCCTTATTAATGCACATTTTATTTGCATTTCAAAGTTTCTCTATTTTTCAATGTGAAGTTTTTTATACTTAAAACATGAGCGCTGCTACCATTTGGCAACTGCGAAATATCTTTTTGTTGGACCAACAGATTTGTCTCAAAACTCACACTAATCCTACAGGAATCATCGTTAATAGAAAGCAATTGCAAGTTTAGAGGTTCCTTATTAATGCACATTTTATTTGCATTTCAAAGTTTCTCTTTTTTTCAATGTGAAGTTTTTTATACTTAAAACATGAGCGCTGCTACCATTTGGCAACTGCGGAATATTTTGTTGTTGGACCAACAGATTTGACTCAAAATTCACACTAATTTTATAGGAATCGTCGTTAATAGAAAGCAATTGCAAGTTTAGAGGTTCCTTATTAATGCACATTTTATTTGCATTTCAAAGTTTCTCTATTTTTTCAATGTGAAGTTTTTTATACTAAAAACATGAGCGCTACTACCATTTGGCAACTGCGAAATATCTTGTTGTTGGACCAACAGATTTGTCTCAAAATTCACACTAATTTTATAGGAATCGTCGTTAATAGAAAGCAATTGCAAGTTTAGAGGTTCCTTATTAATGCACATTTTATTTGCATTTCAAAGTTTCTCTATTTTTACAATGTGAAGTTTTTTATACTAAAAACATGAGCGCTACTACCATTTGGCAACTGCGGAAAATTTTGTTGTTGGACCAACAGATTTGTCTCAAAATTCACACTAATTTTATAGGAATCGTAGTTAATAGAAAGCAATTGCAAGTTTAGAGGTTCCTTATTAATGCACATTTTATTTGCATTTCAAAGTTTCTCTATTTTTACAATGTGAAGTATTTTATACTTAAAACATGAGCGCTGCTACCATTTGACAACTGCGGAAAATTTTTTTGTTGGACCAACAGATTTGTCTCAAAATTCACACTAATTTTATAGGAATCGTAATTAATAGAAAGCAATTGCAAGTTTAGAGGTTCCTTATTAATGCACATTTTATTTGCATTTCAAAGTTTCTCTATTTTCAATGTGAAGTTTTTTATACTTAAAACATGAGCGCTGCTACCATTTGGCAACTGCGAAATATCTTGTTGTTGGACCAACAGATTTGTCTCAAAATTCACACTAATCTTATAGGAATCGTCGTTAATAGAAAGCAATTGCAAGTTTAGAGGTTCCTTATTAATGCACATTTTATTTGCATTTCAAAGTTTCTCTATTTTTTCAATATGAAGTTTTTTATACTTAAAACATGAGCGCTGCTACCATTTGGCAACTGCGAAATATCTTGTTGTTGGACCAACAGATTTGTCTCAAAATTCACACTAATCTTATAGGAATCGTCGTTAATAGAAAGCAATTGCAAGTTTAGAGGTTCCTTATTAATGCACATTTTATTTGCATTTCAAAGTTTCTCTATTGTTTCAATGTGAAGTTTTTACACTTAAAACATGAGCGCTGCTACCATTTGACAACTGCGGAATATTCTTTTGTTGGACCAACAGATTTGTCTCAAAATTCACACTATTTTATAGGAATCGTCATTAATAGAAAGCAATTGCAAGTTTAGAGGTTCCTTATTAATGCACATTTTATTTGCATTTCAAAGTTTCTCTATTTTTTCAATGTGAAGTTTTTTATACTTAAAACATGAGCGCTGCTACCATTTGGCAACTGCGAAATATTTTGTGTTGGACCAACAGATTTGTCTCAAAATTCACACTAATCTTATAGGAATCGTCGTTAATAGAAAGCAATTGCAAGTTTAGAGGTTCCTTATTAATGCACATAGATCAAAGTTTCTCTATTTTTTCAATGTGAAGTTTTTTATACTAAAAACATGAGCGCTACTACCATTTGGCAACTGCGAAATATCTTGTTGTTGGACCAACAGATTTGTCTCAAAATTCACACTAATTTTATAGGAATCGTCGTTAATAGAAAGCAATTGCAAGTTTAGAGGTTCCTTATTAATGCACATTTTATTTGCATTTCAAAGTTTCTCTATTTTTTCAATGTGAAGTTTTTTATACTAAAAACATGAGCGCTACTACCATTTGGCAACTGCGGAATATTTTGTTGTTGGACCAACAGATTTGTCTCAAAACTCACACTAATTCTACAGGAATCATCGTTAATAGAAAGCAATTGCAAGTTTAGAGGTTCCTTATTAATGCACATTTTATTTGCATTTCAAAGTTTCTCTATTTTTTCAATATGAAGTTTTTTATACTTAAAACATGAGCGCTGCTACCATTTGGCAACTGCGGAAAATTTTGTTGTTGGACCAACAGATTTGTCTCAAAATTCACACTAATTTTATAGGAATCGTAGTTAATAGAAAGCAATTGCAAGTTTAGAGGTTCCTTATTAATGCACATTTTATTTGCATTTCAAAGTTTCTCTATTTTTTCAATGTGAAGTATTTTATACTTAAAACATGAGCGCTGCTACCATTTGACAACTGCGGAATATTTTTTTGTTGGACCAACAGATTTGACTCAAAATTCACACTAATTTTATAGGAATCGTCATTAATAGAAAGCAATTGCAAGTTTAGAGGTTCCTTATTAATGCACATTTTATTTGCATTTCAAAGTTTCTCTATTTTTTCAATGTGAAGTATTTTATACTTAAAACATGAGCGCTGCTACCATTTGACAACTGCGAAATATCTTTTTGTTGGACCAACAGATTTGTCTCAAAATTCACACTAATCTTATAGGAATCGTCATTAATAGAAAGCAATTGCAAGTTTAGAGGTTCCTTATTAATGCACATTTTATTTGCATTTCAAAGTTTCTCTATTTTTTCAATGTGAAGTTTTTTACTTAAAACATGAGCGCTGCTACCATTTGGCAACTGCGAAATATCTTTTTGTTGGACCAACAGATTTGTCTCAAAATTCACACTAATCTTATAGGAATCGTCGTTAATAGAAAGCAATTGCAAGTTTAGAGGTTCCTTATTAATGCACATTTTATTTGCATTTCAAAGTTTCTCTATTTTTTCAATGTGAAGTTTTTTATACTAAAAACATGAGCGCTACTACCATTTGGCAACTGCGGAATATATTGTTGTTGGACCAACAGATTTGTCTCAAAATTCACACTAATTTAATAGGAATGTCGTTAATAGAAAGCAATTGCAAGTTTAGAGGTTCCTTATTAATGCACATTTTATTTGCATTTCAAAGTTTCTCTATTTTTTCAATATGAAGTATTTTATACTTAAAACATGAGCGCTGCTACCATTTGACAACTGCGGAATATTTTGTTGTTGGACCAACAGATTTGTCTCAAAATTCACACTAATTTTATAGGAATCGTCATTAATAGAAAGCAATTGCAAGTTTAGAGGTTCCTTATTAATGCACATTTTATTTGCATTTCAAAGTTTCTCTATTTTTTCAATATGAAGTTTTTTATACTTAAAACATGAGCGCTGCTACCATTTGGCAACTGCGGAAAATTTTGTTGTTGGACCAACAGATTTGTCTCAAAATTCACACTAATTTTATAGGAATCGTAGTTAATAGAAAGCAATTGCAAGTTTAGAGGTTCCTTATTAATGCACATTTTATTTGCATTTCAAAGTTTCTCTATTTTTACAATGTGAAGTTTTTCATACTTAAAACATGAGCGCTGCTACCATTTGGCAACTGCGGAAAACTTTTTTGTTGGACCAACAGATTTGTCTCAAAACTCACACTAATTCTACAGGAATCGTAGTTAATAGAAAGCAATTCCAAGTTTAGAGGTTCCTTATTAATGCACATTTTATTTGCATTTCAAAGTTTCTCTATTTTTCAATGTGAAGTTTTTTATACTTAAAACATGAGCGTACTACCATTTGGCAACTGCGGAATATATTTTTGTGGACCAACAGATTTGTCTCAAAATTCACACTAATTTAATAGGAATCGTCGTTAATAGAAAGCAATTGCAAGTTTAGAGGTTCCTTATTAATGCACATTTTATTTGCATTTCAAAGTTTCTCTATTTTTTCAATGTGAAGTTTTTTATACTAAAAACATGAGCGCTACTACCATTTGGCAACTGCGAAATATCTTGTTGTTGGACCAACAGATTTGTCTCAAAATTCACACTAATCTTATAGGAATCGTCATTAATAGAAAGCAATTGCAAGTTTAGAGGTTCCTTATTAATGCACATTTTATTTGCATTTCAAAGTTTCTCTATTTTTTCAATGTGAAGTATTTTATACTTAAAACATGAGCGCTGCTACCATTTGACAACTGCGAAATATCTTTTTGTTGGACCAACAGATTTGTCTCAAAATTCACACTAATCTTATAGGAATCGTCATTAATAGAAAGCAATTGCAAGTTTAGAGGTTCCTTATTAATGCACATTTTATTTGCATTTCAAAGTTTCTCTATTTTTACAATGTGAAGTTTTTTATACTTAAAACATGAGCGCTGCTACCATTTGGCAACTGCTGAAAATTTTTTTGTTGGACCAACAGATTTGTCTCAAAATTCACACTAATTTTATAGGAATCGTAGTTAATAGAAAGCAATTGCAAGTTTAGAGGTTCCTTATTAATGCACATTTTATTTGCATTTCAAAGTTTCTCTATTTTTCAATATGAAGTTTTTTCACTTAAAACATGAGCGCTGCTACCATTTGGCAACTGCGGAATATTCTGTTGTTGGACCAACAGATTTGTCTCAAAATTCACACTAATTTTATAGGAATCGTCGTTAACAGAAAGCAATTGCAAGTTTAGAGGTTCCTTATTAATGCACTTTATTTACTGTATTTTTTATCATTTATCAACTTCCTTATATATTTTTGTTGAAACCAATATATTTGTCTTAAATTTCACATTTTTATGAAATTATTTTTACCTCTTTATGTTATTTCAACTTTATTTTAATTTGCTTAATTTAATAATTGTTTAAGTTTATTACCTAACTATTTTTATTCACATTATTTAATACAATCCTTATGCCTTCTTTCATTATGCATATATTGTTGATTTTGCTTCATCTTATATGTATGATATAATTTTATTTTAGAGCTTTTCTTTTTGAATTTTATTTATTTTCATAAAATATCCTCGCCTTACGGTTTATTTATTTCCCTAATAAACCTTTTTACTTTATTTTGAGGGCCTTTTAAAATTACTTAACATTATTAGATCAATTTATATGAGATATATTGATAAAATGGAAATCAATCTGTGACTATTGTATTAAGTTTTTCAATTCTTCTCTGCATGTCTTTTTTATTTTTACCTCCACTAGGTCCTTCCTATCTATTAGTTAAATTTTTATATACTTAGTTAGGATATCCTTTTATTTAAATTTCACTTAATTTTTTAGAAAAAGGAATCAAGATGGAATCTTTGTAGTATGTAATGAAGAAAATTTATTTCCAAGATTTAAAAAGAAAATTTCGAATTAAAGAGGACCTATATAGATATTTCTTTTAGCAAGGTAAGTTTTTAACTAAGATTAATATATTCATGATAGTTGGTTTATTCTTACCGATCCAGGAAGATAATAAATTCTCGTTTTTAATGCTTTGCTAAGCGAAGGTAAAAAAGCATTTAAGACCAATTAAATAAAGATTATAGAGATACCTTATTACCCTGAAATATCTGTAACAAATCTCTATAATGTTGCTATGAGTGATCCAGATGTTGCTCTTTAAATTCCATGAAAGCTGCAACTCTCTAACAAGTTGCTTGAAAAATACTTCTTGTTCTTCGGTATTCTTGCAACTCTGTAACCTCGGTACTTAAATGAAGTAATTTAAGATGCTCACAAGAAACGCTACATCCTCTCTTCTGAAAAAAAGAGAAGCAAGGAATAAATCAGCGAGATATTGCTCTAAAAACTCCAAAAGCATTCTATCATCTCTAGTAATCTAAGTCTTTTAATTTTTTAGAAAAATCTGGCACTGCTTTATATATATTATGAAAGTGCGCAGCAAATTAAACAGAGAGAGAAAACCTCAAGTAAAGCATGAATTGAGTAAGAGACTCTTCATAGATTTATTAAAGGCATTCGAGATGACATAGATGCAGGAGCTGGCACTATGAGAAGAAACTTAGGCCCAAGCAAGCCTTAAGAGGAAGAAAAGAAAGAGAAGTCAAATCATTTTACGGGGAAATTTAATGTGTGAACTTATTCATTCGTTTAAATCTAAAACTTATTTATATACTTAAAATCTCCCTTCTCTTGCGCATTCTTTAGCTTTATCATCGCTTAGTCTATAAGCAGCACTCTTAATAATATCTACAGTTTCTATCTTTAAGTCGTGCATCAAGTAATAAAGTAGTAGTTTCTTGGAGTAACTTTTTAAAATAGCCCCCAATATAGTTCAATTCCATTGAACTGAGGACTGTAAGGAACATTAAATACAGGTGTTGTGTTTAATCTTTCGTATTCCTCTCTTGAGTCTTTAGTTTTATGAACTGACAAGTTATCAACGAACAGAATAATTTCTTAGTCACGTCTATGAGTTATAGCAAGAACTTTATGTATTATTCGGTCTTAAATGATCTAGGATGAATAACATAAATCTTGAGGCCATTATCTTTGTTTATTTCAACCAAGTATAGCATAAGTTTATACCTTAAACTTTTAATCATATACTTCAATATTACTATACCTCTTGAACCAAGACCTTGATATGAGAGTATTAAAGGTGAATACAGCCTTATCAGCGTTTATTACCTTAGATTATGCTTTTAAGACCTCTGCATTTAATCGAATATATTTTAATTTATTCTTATAAAATGGAACATTAAAGTCAATCACTCTCTTTTTGCGATTGACTGTCTTGTAAGATATTCCATTCTTTTTTAATATGTTAGCTATTGATTAGAAAATTTGCGATGAAACATCATAGATCTCTAGGTCAGAATGAAATGAGCCAAGTATTTAAGAGTCTTATCATTAAAAAGATAATCAATATGATGCTATTAGAATTTTAAGAGTCGCTTAGGCTTCGAATTAAGATGCTATCTCTTTAAATTCAATTCTAATAGACAATGAGGCCTAACAGTAGCGGGAGATTTATGGTTTAGCCTCTCAATAGACGTGTAATTCAGACCAGACTTGAGTTATTCACTATATTCATCACATCCATATCGCAACTTAAACAATAAATCTATATACTCACTGTCATAAACTGAGCCCAAACCTCGCATATACTTACTTAAATTAATAATATTTAAACATTAAACCCCTACATAAACCCTATTAAAATGCTAATAAAGTATGCACTAATAGACTACTTTTATCAAATCAAAAACTTAATCAAACTAGAGAAGATGTTTATAGGTTTTGATCGTCAACTTATCTTGCAGATGTTTGAACTTAATCCAAAGTTGATCTTAAAGTCAATCTTCCCATTTATTATGACAGTCATCTAAAGTATCTATAACTGCTGTGTTTATTTTCTCAACAAACTTAACTCACAATTAACTTAGTAAAGCTCCTGTTTTCTACTTCTCTTCAAGTTTGTTTAATTCTTGAAGTCAGTATCTAATACAATTTAAGTTTTCTCAATAATTTACTAGTTTCTAATGATTAGACAATAATCAAAGTAATTTTCATAGAAATTTTCTAAATAATAAATATTTTTAATATGATTTATTCTCTAAATAATTCAAAAATTACTTAATAAATTTAATAATTATCAGTAGCAATTATGAACTAAACAGACATGATGTTTAAAAATACTCAATACTTTTTAATATTGTTTAAGAGCCTTTTTACATAAATAACATTTGGTATATTCCAGATTTAAAAATATTAAGTCAGTATTATATATTTTTAACTGCAATAATATAAAAAATTCATAGAAATAATGATAAACATATTTAGTATCATCTCATAAAATATGAAATTAGTAAGTACTTTACATGTAATTTAACTATTGAGAATTATGTTTTATATTATTTAGTATTATAAATTAATACCCACGAGTCAATTTATAAGAATATCATTAATATTTGTAAAATTAAATTATAAAAAGGCGAATCTAAAAATTTCTTTTATTTGCTCATACAAATTTTCATAAATAACTTAATATGAAATTTAAAAATATTATAAAAATATGAAAAAAAAGAATTATTTGATATATAAATCTGGAATGACAATAATTAATAAGTATAACAATAAATTATATTACGGTGTTGACTCTTGTTATGGAAGTTATACTAATTACACAATAAATAGGTCGGAGTATCTGCGAGATACATTTGATATAATTCAGATATAAATAGGAAGAATAAAAGGTAATTAATTTATCTTATTTTTAATACAAGATTAAAATACTATTATAATATAATATCTATATTCATTACTTGAATTTTACTCTAAGTGAACAATATCAATAAAAATCAAATTCTTTGGTCTATTAGAAATTTCACAATATTATAATTTAGGAAATGGTCAATTAAAATTAAATATCATTAAATCGGAAGTATTAATAATCATTTGAACAAAATATGTTTAAAAATTTAATCAAACTCCATCATTAAATAAATTAAATGTTTACAATCATTTTTAAATTCTGAGTATTATATAATAACAAAAAGATTACTACTTATATTTTAATTTAATTCAATAATATTGTTAATGTTTAACTTTGCATTTCATGCAGTAACTTATATATTATTAATTTATTATCTATTATTTTATTATAAATAATAATAATATATATTTAAGTATTAAAGGTTATTCCTAAAAGATTTTTTTGTTAACTCTTAAAAGAATTATAAGATGCTATTCACAATTAAACTAGGTTCATGAATAAGTAATATAACTTTTTTATATCATTAATTTATTTAATAAAAAGAAGCTTAGAATAAAGTTCTTTAATTGCATATAGATAAATGATGCCTATATAGAATAAGAACTATTTTATTTATTAAGTTATTATTAATCATATTAACTTATATGAAATCACAGTATTACCTAAAAAGATATAAGATAGAAACATTATGATAAGAATTGTAACTTTTCTACTTATTAAGTAATAAATTTTACTACATTACATTCATTCATTTGTATATCAGTTAAAATATATTATGAAGCAATTTTAGATAATTATATTAATTTTCATTATTAAATAAAAAAGTTAATAAATAGAACGAGGAACGAAGAGTACTCACCCTCGTGAGTTTCCGAGTTATTCTATTATTTGTTAAGGTTGTATAATCGTTCTGATACACTGGATTATGCTTATCAGAGACTCTAGAGGTCTTCCTGTGAGTGATCCTGCTCTCTAATTTGATAAGGAACATCTTTCCCTTCAGAGGATCAGAAACTGATCAGATACTGGCCACAAGTCAGATTCTGATCGGTGCCCTTGCCTGATGAATAAGAATACCGGTGATGTAAACGAGTAAAGTCGAACACGCGAGCTTGATGTGATTAGCGTCTTGGCAGGAGTGAAACTACCAATGTGAATTAACACTAATATTAATTATACTATGGGAGCCTTAAGCTCTCGATGTAAGTTAATTATTATTATTATTAAATTAATTTTCTAGTGCATCGCCAACTTTTTAAAAGTTGGTGATGCATTTATTAAAAATAAAAATATTAAAATTCAAAATATATACTAAAAATTTAATCCTAACTTATTAAATGTAAAATAACTTCACTTTTATCATGTTATATTTATGCTATTATAGTTTTTATAAAAAATAGTTAATTGCGAGCTTATGCTTTATAATTATAGTTATTTTAATTAATTATTTTCCTTTTAAAATTATTCTTAATTCTATATAGATCTTACCTAATTCAAAAAAAGTTAAGAATATTGTTTTATATAATCTATAATATGGCTATTTTGTGGATAATAAATTATCCATATATAAAATTATAATCAAAAATTTGGGTGTTGACGTCAGGGCGTCCCAGGTACGATCAGGAAGTCCCAGCCTCGTCAGGACGTCCCAAGTAATAATTTATTAACGAATAAGATAAAATGTGCGAAGCACCATAAAAGATTCTTTATGAATCTTTTCAAGCAGGGTTCTAGGGGTGCAAGACCTAGTTAACCGGGATCACAAGGGGTGGAATCCCTTGTGAGCAACCAATGCGAAACAATAATAGCAGGTGTCAAGTGGACGGCAGCCCCTGTGGAGATTCGGAGGCAAAGCCTCCGAAAATTTTTTATAGCTGATGTGTATGAATATGTGAAAAATTAATATTTAATCGTTAAATTATAATCGTTAATAATTAATTAAACTTTATTCATATGGAAACATTCTAGGAACAAATCACATAAGACCAAACATTTCATGACACATAAGCACTTATTCATTAACTATAAGGATGTGGCGTACTCTCTAGCACTTTATAATGTCAAAAATTCTAATAATAATAATTGCATGTGATCTTTACTTCTTCTGAAAAATATATAGACCATTACTACTATGAATGTGATAGCAGTCAAATTCGTTCTAGATAAACTATAAAAAATGGTTTGAAATTTTTTGGTCATAATACTTACCCACTAAGAATTTTGCGAGAGATACTGTTTACTTATTTTCCTAATGGAAGGAATACTAGTGAAATGGTTGATGATATTTAAAAATCATTTGATCTTAAAACAAGTCGTGAATCTGTGAGTAAAATCTTAGCAGATGTTAGAAGGATTATCAAAAACTAATTAAAGCTTGAACAAGAAACCTATCTCTTACAGGGTGATGTCTAGATAGACGAAAAAAAATATATATAAAATTTTTCGGAGGCGTTGTCTCCGAATCTCCACAAGGGCTGCAGCCCACCTGACTCCTGCTATAATTGTTTCGCATTGGCTGCCAACAAGGGGTACCACCCCAAATGACACCGGTTAACTAGAGATTGAACCTCTAGAACCCTGCCTGAAAATATTCATAAAGAAATTTTTATGGTGCTTCGTACATTTTATCTTATTCGTTAAAAAATTATTTCTTGGGACGTCCTGACGTCAACACCCAAAAATTTATAAATAAACTTCTTATAAATCTACAAAAATTAAGGATTAATTTAGTTAGAATTGTTTGAATCCTTATTTATTTTCAATTTCAATACTATTTATTTTATTAAAATTAATAATTTAAATACTTAGCATCAATAATATATTGTTAATATTTTAATGAAATACATAATAAGTCTTTATTATTATCTCATATAGTTCTATTGAACTTATAAATTTATTTCATGATTTATCAATCAAATCATGATTAATTTTACTAAACTATATTTCAACTTAAAATTTATGTATATTTTTATTTTTACACAATTACTATAATTGCTAAATATCCACTTTAAAAATCTTAACCGATTTTTTAAAGAGTGATTTTAATTAATGCAAATTAAATTAAATATAAAATAAATGCGCTCTTAACTAATTCATATTTTTGAACATGTTGCTATGTGAGCTTAGGTTTGCATCTGACCAGAATTATACTTATAATATTAAAATGGCTTAATTTTAAACATAAAATAAAAGAGTGAATATTAAGATTATCTGACTTTTGAAAATAAAACATAAAAAGATATAAATACTGAAAAAATAAATACAGCATTTTATTCGATGCAAAAGAGAAAAGTACAATCATAGAGCTATGATTACAATAAATTTCAGATATACGTTCAATAAACAATTTGGAATAATATTTTGAATAATATGAATGAAATAATTAGCAATTTCTCTTATAAAATTCTAAATATTTTAAAGTAAACATTTAATTTCTAAATTAGTAGGCAAAGTAAAATAAATCAGGAAAGAATATAATGTAAAATAAGTGAACGAGCAATATACTAAATTAAATGCATTGAAGTAATAGTTAAACTTTAGAAGAAACTTGATCTTGCAATGGTAAAACACACCAATCAAATGATCTAATTATTTAATGAGTAATTATATATAATTTTATATTAATTTATACAAATAAAATTAAATTTTTTGTTTCTATTAAATTATGATATATTTTTTAGAAAATAGAGAATTATAACAAATTGATTAACAAATTAGAAATAATAAAAATGTCTGATCAGAATGTGCAGTGCCACTCACAAATTATATAAGTTACAAAAAACATATATGAAATTATTATTTTTTATAGGTTGTACCTGGTAAGAGTTGAGGTAGCGCTTGACGAAGACTTCACAAAAGGCTGTAGCAACAAGACAAAGGAAGCATAATACTAATATGAATACGACGAAACTCAATGCTATGGAAGAGTTGAAACTAATTTTTAAGATTTTCATTTTCTATTGCTATTATTACTAATCATATTATTGTTAATCAAATTGTTATAATTCTCTATTTTCTAAAAAAAATATCATAAATGCATACATTATATATTAAATGAATAAAGTGACTTTATTAAGCTCATTTGTAAACCTTTAGTTTCTTTCTTGAAAATCCATTTCCTCCCGTACCAACAATTTATTTTCTTTATTAGGCTTCTTGCAGTTCTCTTTCTTTCTAGTCTTCTAATTTTTTGTTATGGATATCATTAAATATTTTTAGAAGTCTCTATAAACTAGTCTGGTAAATCCAAATTATAATAAGAACTCAAACGTATAAAATTATCAAAATAATAAACTTATAATATCTAATATGTTAATTTTTAATTAATAATTTAAAAAATATAATATTTTATTAACTACTAAGTATTTTTTATTTATAATATTGAATTATAATAATTAGAGGCAGCTATATTAAATATTTTGATTAATATAATATTTATTTTTATAATAAATTACACTCAATATAATCTTTTGATTCTTAATAACTGATTTTGATATGTGAAAGTTTTTTACCTATTTTTATTTGGGGTTTACATTTCAGCTTCCAGCTTTTCATTGATATCTTGTATTTCTTTTTCAAACATACCTTATTAATTACTTTTATCTTTAGGACTTTACTTGTTTTCAGCTTAACTTTCTTGGTCTTTTATTTGTTTATCTTTCTGTTTCTTAACTTTAACATACAGATCATATCTATTGATGAATTTATCGTTATATTCAATGAATTCTTTTAAGAAATTGAAGTCAGTGTCTTTATTAGGCTGATATTCTTGGTTTAGCAGTTATATTATAGATTCACTTGTTAAGTATTACTTTAAAAGATTATAATCTTCCAGATCTATCTCATATTATTGAATCTCTTCCTGCGACATTTTACTGAGTATTTTCTTTATTTTACTTATCTTTTTTGATTTTTCTTCCTCAATTTACTACAATATGGGGAATTTTTAATATTTGTCTGATAAATGTTAAATTGTCTCTATAATTTCTGATTTTATCGTTTTCTTATACTATTGGAGTTCTTTCGTCACATTCAAGGTTTATAGTTGTAAAACTAAAGTATATATCAAGATAAAAACAAATAAATAAATAAAAAAATTACAAATTATATAAAAAATTAAGTAAACTTTATTTAGAAAATATTATAAATGGAGGTAGTTTATTACATTAATTTAAAATAAATATGAAATAACTTTGTTAATATCCGCTATTAACTCCTTAAATAAGCAATTGATAATATTGGTATTTCGTAATAGTTGAAAAACTTAAATTAATTTATTGTTTATATTCCTCAACATTTGAGATTGAGCTCATTTGTATATTAAAAATTATAACTAAAAATTAATTCTTAATGTAAAGTTGTATAATTTAAAAACTAAACTGTAACATTGTATCTAATTAAATTATCTAGAAATATCATAAAAAATAAGGTAATAATTCCTTTATTTCTAATAAAAGATAACCCTCTAAAGATTTACAATTTAAAAAAAAATATATTTCCGTTTATAATAACCTTTTTCATAATAATAAATTAAATAATGATTATAAATAAATATGATCATAATATTTACAGCAGTCTCAGCATGATGCAATTTTACTGTCGTAACTTATAATTTTAGTGTTAGAATATGATATTTTTTATAAATCCTCATATTAAGAGTTTGTTAATTTTTATTTTAGAGGGTCATCCTTTAAAAAAGTGTCTCTCAAGAATTTCTATAAATTATTTAGTATAAATGTGACATTTTAGCAAAGTTCAATTAATCATCTTCTTTAAATATGTAATCTTTATTCCGTTTTAATATTATATATCTTTAAAATAGGTATGAATAAATCTATAAAATTATATAAATTGCCTTATTTAGATTTCTTAATTTTTAAATAAGTGTTAAAATTATATTATATCTTTAAAAAAGAATTAATTTCTATTTCTTTTCGCAGTATTCATAATTTATTTTTAGATATAAATATTTTGTTAACAGAAAAAATGATATATTATATTTTTTTATATTTTAAGTCCTCAAGAGACACTGTTTTAAATGATGACCCTGGAAAATTACAAGTATTGGTATTATATATTGAATTATTAAAAATAAATATACTGATTAATTATAATTATTTAAAAATGGAGAATTCAGAGTGAAAGATATCCTACCAAAGTTTAATAAGAAGCTACTATTATAACTATAGATTATTATTTATTACTGTTGAGTGAAACGTGGAGTACTAACTTGCCGGAGCTGATGGAGTTGGGTGCGTGGGACGTGGCCCCCAGGACTACTGCAGTGCTACTCATGCGCGGACAAACACTGTATCCGAAGAGCCTAGTACTACAACTCCAGGTGGAGACGACGATTCTCATTCCGATGTAACCAGAGAAGATGGAGGTGCAATGTACTTTTGGAATCAAAGGTGACTCAATGAGAAATGAAGACGAAGAGTACTCTGATTATCCATGATTGCATAAAAACGGCAAAAAATAAAAAAGAAAAACCAACTGATACACTGAGAGCGCGGAGACTCACTGACAGTCTGAGATTCAGTGGTCTAGGGAAACCCGGAGACAATAATATATACGAATATCTGACTAACTAATTTCAGATCAAACAATGTATATATCAACAGTAATAAATAATAATGATTACCTTTAGTTTAGGATGTTTAATATAGAGATCAATTTTGATTTCTTTTTTATTTACTCCTATAATTCACAATTCACGATATTATAACTATATCATAACATAAATTAAAATTAAAATACCATTAAAGTATTCTAATATGATCAAAATCAATATAATTAATAACTTTTCAGATTATGCAATTAATTATGTATTTTTTTAACAACAAACTTGAATTTTATTTTTGTATAAAATTAGAATAAAATTTAATTATTTATTATATTAAAACATTTAATTTTTTCTACATTTGCTGATTATACTTCAATTTCTATATTAGTTTTATTATTCCAAATGAACTGTTTAATGTATTGGGATGATTCGTATACACTACTAATTATTATAGTGTATAAAAACTGTGTGGAATTAATTTCATGAAGTTGCTTTTGGTAGTCTAAGGCCATTTCAAAGGCCCCAGCAATATTGAAGCAATATGCTACACTTGCTAATAGAATCATTTCCTCATTTGTTTTTCGCTCTAAGTCATTTTCAAATAAATCTGGTAGTAATTTCAAACATTTTTCAAATCTAAATGCTGCTTCTTTGTAATTTGAGTTTTGTTCGAATAGTTCACCAATCTTCTTGTGATAGTGGTAAGCGTCATAAGTTGGCATTGAATTTAAAATGTCTTTGTATTTTGTGTCTTGATGTTGAATAATCATTTTATATTAGATCAGGGCTTCTTTTTAATTACCTTGTTTATAATGTGCTTAGGCTAAGTTGTTAGTAATTTCGAAAAGCTTCTAAAATGTTTATAAAACCTATTTTAAGTAACCCTTGTACTGCTCGTAGTTTTCTTTTGATTTTTGGCAGTATTTTAAGGCATTAGTATAGTCTTCAATATCCATGTAAAATTAGCCCATGTTCATTAGTAGTTTTAAGTAGTCACCTTTGTGATTTTTAACATCTTTCTCGTAAATTCTGAGTTAATCCAAATAAATTTCTTGGATTTACTTAGCAACATCAATTTAATCTCCTCCTTATGATTTATTATTTTTAATTGTAACCTATCTCTCAATTTACAGTGATTCTTGATTTTTCTTATAATCTTTAAGTCTGTAAAACTACAACAATAATTCATAAGCATTGACTAGGTCTAATTCTATTTCAAATGTTGGAAGTTTTTGCTTGTTCGCCCTCACTATTACAGATTTGAGGTAGTTCACAAAATTTTTGGCTGAATACTCAGCAGGGATTAGAGATGATTGATCCTTTTTGACATGGATTATTGCAAAGTAGATTTTCCTAGTTGTTTCATAGTAATACTTATCAAAAGAGTCTTGATTTTCATAGTATTCTAGAGCATATTCTAAATTAATTCAATAAAATAATTCAGTTTCATAAAGTTAAGACCGATACCTCAGTTTAAAATAAATTAAAATTTTGCTTATAAAAGAGTTTTTATGGTTAAATTTAATCAAACCATTTGATTTATATCAAATACAAATAAACTTATTCATATTTTGTTAATTATCTATAAAATAAATATATGAGGAAAGTAAATTTCTGAAGAAACTGAAATTGTCTATTCTTTTATGATTAAATGTATTAATATATCAAATTATACAATTTATTAATTCTTGTTGAAGAAGATTTAGATTCTTCCTTTGTAAATTAGTAAAAGTCGAGCTAATTTGCTCATGCATTCCACTTTAATATCTTAATCCTCATGATTATTCATCAATTTCTCAACTCCTATAATAGTGGTTTAGTAATAGTAAAAAATTTAATATCATTATATATTTTTATTACATTAAGTAATAAATCAAATTTGTAATCAAAGGTATACATAATTAAATACTTATAATTATTAGTTCTTAATTAAATTAAATGAAAAAACTTAATATTAACTAAAAATATATAAATTAAAATGTTGATTAAATTCATATAAAAAATTGTATTTAATATGTTTATATGGTAATGCTTTTAAGAATCTTAATGAAAATATGTATGTTAGGTATTTGATATTTTAATTACAAATAAATTTTAAATTATTTAATGTTTTATTGTGTAGCTTCAAAAAGAAATGATAGTATGGTTTGGTTATATTTTTATTAATCCCTAAAGTTAATATAAAATACTATATATTATTATTTATATTTATTTCTATGGGTGGGTCCCATTAGACCGTTATTATGATGAATCTGAGCTATGAAATCAATTTAATGTTGCTTATTACTCAATTTATAGATATAATTTATTATATAAGCTATTTTAAAGTAACTTTCAGCTTTTTCGAAGTCTTTAAAACCTTCCATATATAGCATAGCTTACAAGTAATTTAGGAAGGAATACTGCTCATTTTCAAGGTCAAGCGACTCAAATACACACACTATAAAATTCTTAAATTATATCTCCTAACACCTTTGTAAATGTGCTGAAATTACTTAATTAAATTCTTAAATAAATTAAAATTATGATGTATATTTTATTGGGATGATGAAGGCCAAACTGTCTGAATATATATTTTATATTAACATATATTAAAGAAAAGCTTCTAATAGTCATCTTAACCCTTGTGTTAAGTATTTAATAAATTAATTCTTGCTTTATCAAGCTTTTTCAGTTTATTATAATGAGTTATATTTATTGATGTGCTTTAAAGCTATTTTAGGAAAATATTTTCAAATATATCAAATACACTATCTTTATCTATCAAGCCACCATTATGTGTATTGCTTTATTTAGATTCAATTACTATAAATATCTTTTCAGCAATCTGTAAACACTGCTGCAAGTGATATTCACTTATTTAAAAGCAATTTTATTTTATTTATTCTCAATATTTTAATACTGCTCATTTCATTCTCAATGAGAATAATTAATACTACTTTTTGAATGGTAATCAATAAATGATAATAGGAAAAAATGTCTTAAATACCCCTAAAAACTTAGATAATACTAAATTCATTATTATATTACCAACAAATTGTAATGCTATTTTTCTAAAAATTGTATTCAGATTTCTAAAAGACCATGATAAAAACTTTAATTAAATAATATACATATTGTTTACAAATATAAATTTAGATTGAGCCAATTCATATTCCTTACATTCTACTGAACACTAAGCAATGAATTTGTTATCTTGATAAATTTCAACATGATTATGATTGTAGACAAATGTGTGTTAGCTTAGAAGAAACTGATAATTTTTAAGTGCTTGTCTGTGCTCTCCACATTTTATTTGAAGTTAGGAAAACTCTTACAAAACTTCAATTGATCTACATATCATAAAATATCTCCTAAAATACTATTGCTGATTTAAATTTAAAGTCTATTATTAAAATTTAAAAAGCTAAATAAATATTAAATTAAAAATAAATATAGTAAATAGTTCTATAGAGTTTAATTAAAATGATTTAAATTGAAACAATGAAATTTTTTAATAATATAGTTACATCGTAGAAAAAATGTATGAATAGTAAATGTGCTGTAAGCTTTCTCAATTAATAAAGATTGCTTTGCATATGGATTGGCAACATGTATTTTAACCTAGGCAGAAAGTTTCTATAAAAAATATATTCATAGCTTTATCATAATCTTTACTTCTTAAATAGCATTTAAATTATAGATCCAAACACTTAATACTGAATTTGTTGAAATCACTATATCTTAAAGGGGATTAATAATTGTTTTAAAATAAATATTTATTCGACAAAAATATTTTTTTAATAAAAAATATAAAAATAAAAGGTCAGAGAATTGGGATAAATAAAAATAGAATAATAAAATTTAAAATTAAATAAAGTACATTCTTTAGTGACTTATAAAAATCATTAATTTATTATAAACAATAACAAATACAAAAAAGAAGATTATTTAAATCAATATAATATTTATTTAAAAAGAAAAGATAAGGAAAATATTTAAACATTAATTTTTAAAAAATTGCATATATTTGTAATTCACAAGCATAATTATTACTTATGTAAAAAAATGAAATAAAAAGAGCAAAAATAAATGCTCATAGTATAAAGAATGAGTGATCTAATTATGCACTTAAATATATCATTTAATTTATGAATTCACAAATCATTTCTGATTCTGTAAAAAGAAATAGTATTGTATGAAATTTTACAGGTTTTTTTGATAGTAAAAATCAATAGTTTGATTATTATAGGTAAAATTTAAATAATATTGTAATCAGCAGCTTTTTCATACTAAATAAAAATAAGTTATTATAAATAAGCTAATCTTTTTTATTTTTGTTAAATTAACATCGTTATAAGTTTAAAAAATAAATATTTACGTACTTATAGTTAAAAGAGCAAATTAAATTAAGAATGCAAAAAAGAAATTTGGAATTTTTGAAAAATACTGATTAATTTTAATTTTATTTAAGTAATTTAAAATTATTATAAGTTAAAAATAAAATTAAAACTACATTTATATTAAAAAGAATTATAAATGGAGAAAAAAAAATATGGAAAACATTTTTAAAACAATATTTTTACTATACAAAACTCACACACATTTCTTTAGTAAATATTCTTATTTTACTATGAAAAATAGCCATCACAAAGTTCAACATAGTTTTTGTATTTCAAATGGCCATCCATGTTTTAAGGGTCAATCTTAGATTTGAAAGAGCGACACAGATCAGACAAGCATTAGATCTTGCTTCCAGGGATTTGACTTTGTGAAATGACTTTTGAAAACTCACACACATTTCTTGAGTAAATATTCTTATTTTACTATGAAAAATAGCCATCACAAAGTTCAACATAGTTTTTGTATTTCAAATGGCCATCCATGTTTGAAGTGTCAATCTTAGATTTGAAAGAGCGACACAGATCAGACAAGCATTAGATCTTGCTTCCAGGGATTTGACTTTGTGAAATGACTTTTGAAAACTCACACACATTTCTTTAGTAAATATTCTTATTTTACTATGAAAAATAGCCATCACAAAGTTCAACATAGTTTTTGTATTTCAAATGGCCATCCATGTTTGAAGTGTCAATCTTAGATTTGAAAGAGCGACACAGATCAGACAAGCATTAGATCTTGCTTCCAGGGATTTGACTTTGTGAAATGACTTTTGAAAACTCACACACATTTCTTTAGTAAATATTCTTATTTTACTATGAAAAATAGCCATCACAAAGTTCAACATAGTTTTTGTATTTCAAATGGCCATCCATGTTTGAAGTGTCAATCTTAGATTTGAAAGAGCGACACAGATCAGACAAGCATTAGATCTTGCTTCCAGGGATTTGACTTTGTGAAATGACTTTTGAAAACTCACACACATTTCTTTAGTAAATATTCTTATTTTACTATGAAAAATAGCCATCACAAAGTTCAACATAGTTTTTGTATTTCAAATGGCCATCCATGTTTGAAGTGTCAATCTTAGATTTGAAAGAGCGACACAGATCAGACAAGCATTAGATCTTGCTTCCAGGGATTTGACTTTGTGAAATGACTTTTGAAAACTCACACACATTTCTTTAGTAAATATTCTTATTTTACTATGAAAAATAGCCATCACAAAGTTCAACATAGTTTTTGTATTTCAAATGGCCATCCATGTTTGAAGTGTCAATCTTAGATTTGAAAGAGCGACACAGATCAGACAAGCATTAGATCTTGCTTCCAGGGATTTGACTTTGTGAAATGACTTTTGAAAACTCACACACATTTCTTTAGTAAATATTCTTATTTTACTATGAAAAATAGCCATCACAAAGTTCAACACAGTTTTTGTATTTCAAATGGCCATCCATGTTTGAAGTGTCAATCTTAGATTTGAAAGAGCGACACAGATCAGACAAGCATTAGATCTTGCTTCCAGGGATTTGACTTAGTGAAATGACTTTTGAAACTCACACACCTTTCTTTAGTAAAAATTCATATTTTACTATGAAAAATAGCCATCACAAAGTTCAACATAGTTTTTGTATTTCAAATGGCCATCCATGTTTGAAGTGTCAATCTTAGATTTGAAATAACGACACAGATCAGACAAGCATTAGATATTGCTTCCAGGGATTTGACTTTGTGAAAATGACTTTTGAAAACTCACACACATTTCTTTAGTAAATATTCTTATTTCACTATGAAAAATAGCCATCACAAAGTTCAACATAGTTTTTGTATTTCAAATGGCCATCCATGTTTGAAGTGTCAATCTTAGATTTGAAAGAGCGACACAGATCAGACAAGCATTAGATCTTGCTTCCAGGGATTTGACTTTGTGAAATGACTTTTGAAAACTCACACACATTTCTTTAGTAAATATTCTTATTTTACTATGAAAAATAGCCATCACAAAGTTCAACATAGTTTTTGTATTTCAAATGGCCATCCATGTTTGAAGTGTCAATCTTAGATTTGAAATAACGACACAGATCAGACAAGCATTAGATATTGCTTCCAGGGATTTGACTTTGTGAAAATGACTTTTGAAAACTCACACACATTTCTTTAGTAAATATTCTTATTTCACTATGAAAAATAGCCATCACAAAGTTCAACATAGTTTTTGTATTTCAAATGGCCATCCATGTTTGAAGTGTCAATCTTAGATTTGAAAGAGCGACAGAGATCAGACAAGCATTAGATCTTGCTTCCAGGGATTTGACTTTGTGAAATGACTTTTGAAATCTCACACACATTTCTTTAGTAAATATTCTTATTTTACTATGAAAAATAGCCATCACAAAGTTCAACATAGTTTTTGTATTTCAAAGGCCATCCACGTTTGAAGTGTCAATCTTAGATTTGAAAGAGAGACACAGATCACACAAGCATTAGATCTTGCTTCCAGGGATTTGACTTTGTGAAATGACTTTTGGAAACTCACACACATTTCTCTAGTAAAAATTCATATTTTACTATGAAAAATAGCCATCACAAAGTTCAACATAGTTTTTGTATTTCAAAAGGCCATCCACGTTTGAAGGTCATCTTTAGATTTGAAAGAGGAGACACAGATCACCACAAGCATTAGGATCTTGCTTCCAGTGATTTGACTTTGTGAAATGACTTTTGGAAACTCACACACATTTCTCTAGTAAAAATTCATATTTTACTATGAAAAATAGCCATCACAAAGTTCAACATAGTTTTTGTATTTCAAAAGGCCATCCACGTTTGAAGGTCAATCTTAGATTTGAAAGAGCGACACAGATCACACAAGCATTAGATCTTGCTTCCAGGGATTTGACTTTGTGAAATGACTTTTGGAAACTCACACACATTTCTTTAGTAAAAATTCATATTTCACTATGAAAAATAGCCATCACAGAGTTCAACATAGTTTTTGTATTTCAAAAGGCCATCCACGTTTGAAGTGTCAATCTTAGATTTGAAAGAGCGACACAGATCACACAAGCATTAGATCTTGCTTCCAGGGATTTGACTTTTTGAAATGACTTTTGGAAACTCACACACATTTCTTTAGTAAAAATTCATATTTCACTATGAAAAATAGCCATCACAGAGTTCAACATAGTTTTTGTATTTCAAAAGGCCATCCACGTTTGAAGTGTCAATCTTAGATTTGAAAGAGCGACACAGATCACACAAGCATTAGATCTTGCTTCCAGGGATTTGACTTTGTGAAATGACTTTTGGAAACTCACACTCATTTCTTTAGTAAAAATTCATATTTTACTATGGAAAATAGCCATCACAAAGTTCAACTTAGTTTTTATATTTCAAAAGGCCATCCACGTTTGAAGTGTCAATCTTAGATTTGAAAGAGAGACACAGATCACACAAGCATTAGATCTTGCTTCCAGGGATTTGACTTTGTGAAATGACTTTTGGAAACTCACACACATTTCTCTAGTAAAAATTCATATTTTACTATGAAAAATAGCCATCACAAAGTTCAACATAGTTTTTGTATTTCAAAAGGCCATCCACGTTTGAAGGTCAATCTTAGATTTGAAAGAGCGACACAGATCACACAAGCATTAGATCTTGCTTCCAGGATTTGACTTTGTGAAATGACTTTTGGAAACTCACACACATTTCTTTAGTAAAATTTCATATTTTACTATGAAAAATAGCCATCACAAAGTTCAACATAGTTTTTGTATTTCAAAAGGCCATCCACGTTTGAAAAGCCAATCTTAGATTTGAAAGAGCGACACAGATCACACAAGCATTAGATCTTGCTTCCAGGGATTTGACTTTGTGAAATGACTTTTGGAAACTCACACACATTTCTTTAGTAAAAATTCATATTTTACTATGAAAAATAGCCATCACAAAGTTCAACATAGTTTTTGTATTTCAAAAGGCCATCCACGTTTGAAATTTCAATCTTAGATTTGAAAGAGCGACACAGATCACACAAGCATTAGATCTTGCTTCCAGGGATTTGACTTTGAGAAATGACTTTTGGAAACTCACACACATTTCTTTAGTAAAAATTCATATTTTACTATGAAAAATAGCCATCACAAAGTTCAACATAGTTTTTGTATTTCAAATGGCCATCCACGTTTGAAGTGTCAATCTTAGATTTGAAATAGCGACACAGATCACACAAGCATTAGATCTTGCTTCCAGGGATTTGACTTTGTGAAATGACTTTTGGATACTCACACACATTTCTTTAGTAAAAATTCATATTTTACTATGAAAAATAGCCATCACAAAGTTCAACATAGTTTTTGTATTCAAAAGGCCATCCACGTTTGAAGTGTCAATCTTAGATTTGAAAGAGAGACACAGATCACACAAGCATTAGATCTTGCTTCCAGGGATTTGACTTTGTGAAATGACTTTTGGAAACTCACACACATTTCTCTAGTAAAAATTCATATTTTACTATGAAAAATAGCCATCACAAAGTTCAACATAGTTTTTGTATTTCAAAAGGCCATCCACGTTTGAAGGTCAATCTTAGATTTGAAAGAGCGACACAGATCACACAAGCATTAGATCTTGCTTCCAGGGATTTGACTTTGTGAAATGACTTTTGGAAACTAACACACATTTCTTTAGTAAAAATTCATATTTTACTATGAAAAATAGCCATCACAAAGTTCAGCATAGTTTTTGTATTTCAAAAGGCCATCCACGTTTGAAGGTTCAATCTTAGATTTGAAAGAGCGACACAGATCACACAAGTATTAGATCTTGCTTCCAGGGATTTGACTTTGTGAAATGACTTTTGGAAACTCACACACATTTCTTTAGTAAAAATTCATAATTTACTATGAAAAATAGCCATCACAAAGTTCAACATAGTTTTTGTATTTCAAAAGGCCATCCACGTTTGAAGTGCCAATCATAAATTTGAAAGAGCGACACAGATCACACAAGCATTAGATCTTGCTTCCAGGGATTTGACTTTGTGAAATGACTTTTGGAAACTCACACACATTTCTTTAGTAAAAATTCATATTTTACTATGAAAAATAGCCATCACAAAGTTCAACATAGTTTTTGTATTTCAAAAGGCCATCCACGTTTGAAGTGTCAATCTTAGATTTGAAAGAGAGACACAGATCACACAAGCATTAGATCTTGCTTCCAGGGATTTGACTTTGTGAAATGACTTTTGGAAACTCACACACATTTCTCTAGTAAAAATTCATATTTTACTATGAAAAATAGCCATCACAAAGTTCAACATAGTTTTTGTATTTCAAAAGGCCATCCACGTTTGAAGGTCAATCTTAGATTTGAAAGAGCGACACAGATCACACAAGCATTAGATCTTGCTTCCAGGGATTTGACTTTGTGAAATGACTTTTGGAAACTCACACTCATTTCTTTAGTAAAAATTCATATTTTACTATGGAAAATAGCCATCACAAAGTTCAACTTAGTTTTTATATTTCAAAAGGCCATCCACGTTTGAAGTGTCAATCTTAGATTTGAAAGAGCGACACAGATCACACAAGCATTAGATCTTGCTTCCAGGGATTTTGACTTTGTGAATTGACTTTTGGAAACTCACACACATTTCTTTAGTAAAAATTCATATTTTACTATGAAAAATAGCCATCACAAAGTTCAACATAGTTTTTGTATTTCAAAAGGCCATCCACGTTTGAAATTTCAATCTTAGATTTGAAAGAGCGACACAGATCACACAAGCATTAGATCTTGCTTCCAGGGATTTGACTTTGAGAAATGACTTTTGGAAACTCACACACATTTCTTTAGTAAAAATTCATATTTTACTATGAAAAATAGCCATCACAAAGTTCAACATAGTTTTTGTATTTCAAAAGGCCATCCACGTTTGAAGTGTCAATCTTAGATTTGAAAGAGCGACAGCAGATCACGACAAGCATTAGATCTATGCTTCCAGGGATTTGACTTTGTGAAATGACTTTTGGAAACTCACACTCATTTCTTTAGTAAAAATTCATATTTTACTATGGAAAATAGCCATCACAAAGTTCAACTTAGTTTTTATATTTCAAAAGGCCATCCACGTTTGAAGTGTCAATCTTAGATTTGAAAGAGCGACACAGATCACACAAGCATTAGATCTTGCTTCCAGGGATTTGACTTTGTGAATTGACTTTTGGAAACTCACACACATTTCTTTAGTAAAAATTCATATTTTACTATGAAAAATAGCCATCACAAAGTTCAACATAGTTTTTGTATTTCAAATGGCCATCCCACGTTTGAAGGTTCAATCTTAGATTTGAAAGAGCGACACAGATCACACAAGTATTAGATCTTGCTTCCAGGGATTTGACTTTGTGAAATGACTTTTGGAAACTCACACACATTTCTTTAGTAAAAATTCATATTTTACTATGAAAAATAGCCATCACAAAGTTCAACATAGTTTTTGTATTTCAAAAGGCCATCCACGTTTGAAGTGCCAATCATAAATTTGAAAGAGCGACACAGATCACACAAGCATTAGATCTTGCTTCCAGGGATTTGACTTTGTGAAATGACTTTTGGAAACTCACACACATTTCTTTAGTAAAATTTCATATTTTACTATGAAAAATAGCCATCACAAAGTTCAACATAGTTTTTGTATTTCAAAAGGCCATCCACGTTTGAAAAGCCAATCTTAGATTTGAAAGAGCGACACAGATCACACAAGCATTAGATCTTGCTTCCAGGGATTTGACTTTGTGAAATGACTTTTGGAAACTCACACACATTTCTTTAGTAAAAATTCATATTTTACTATGAAAAATAGCCATCACAAAGTTCAACATAGTTTTTGTATTTCAAAAGGCCATCCACGTTTGAAATTTCAATCTTAGATTTGAAAGAGCGACACAGATCACACAAGCATTAGATCTTGCTTCCAGGGATTTGACTTTGAGAAATGACTTTTGGAAACTCACACACATTTCTTTAGTAAAAATATCATATTTTAGCTATGAAAAATAGCCACATCACCAAAGTTTCAATCATAGTTTTTGTATTTCAAAAGGCCATCCACGTTTGAAATTTCAATCTTAGATTTGAAAGAGCGACACAGATCACACAAGCATTAGATCTTGCTTCCAGGGATTTGACTTTGAGAAATGACTTTTGGAAACTCACACACATTTCTTTAGTAAAAATTCATATTTTACTATGAAAAATAGCCATCACAAAGTTCAACATAGTTTTTGTATTTCAAATGGCCATCCACGTTTGAAGTGTCAATCTTAGATTTGAAAGAGCGACACAGATCACACAAGCATTAGATCTTGCTTCCAGGGATTTGACTTTGTGAAATGACTTTTGGAAACTCACACTCATTTCTTTAGTAAAAATTCATATTTTACTATGGAAAATAGCCATCACAAAGTTCAACTTAGTTTTTATATTTCAAAAGGCCATCCACGTTTGAAGTGTCAATCTTAGATTTGAAAGAGAGACACAGATCACACAAGCATTAGATCTTGCTTCCAGGGATTTGACTTTGTGAAATGACTTTTGGAAACTCACACACATTTCTCTAGTAAAAATTCATATTTTACTATGAAAAATAGCCATCACAAAGTTCAACATAGTTTTTGTATTTCAAAAGGCCATCCACGTTTTGAAGGTCAATCTTTAGATTCTGAAAAGAGGAGACAGCAGATCACACAAGCATTAGATCTTGCTTTCCAGGGATTTGACTTTGTGAAATGACTTTTGGAAACTCACACACATTTCTCTAGTAAAAATTCATATTTTACTATGAAAAATAGCCATCACAAAGTTCAACATAGTTTTTGTATTTCAAAAGGCCATCCACGTTTGAAGGTCAATCTTAGATTTGAAAGAGCGACACAGATCACACAAGCATTAGATCTTGCTTCCAGGGATTTGACTTTGTGAAATGACTTTTGGAAACTCACACACATTTCTTTAGTAAAAATTCATATTTTACTATGAAAAATAGCCATCACAAAGTTCAACATTTTTTGTATTTCAAAAGGCCATCCACGTTTGAAGTCTCAATCTTAGATTTGAAAGAGCGACACAGATCACACAAGCATTAGATCTTGCTTCCAGGGATTTGACTTTGTGAAATGACTTTTGGAAACTCACACACATTTCTTTAGTAAAAATTCATATTTTACTATGAAAAATAGCCATCACAAAGTTCAACATAGTTTTTGTATTTCAAAAGGCCATCCACGTTTGAAATTTCAATCTTAGATTTGAAAGAGCGACACAGATCACACAAGCATTAGATCTTGCTTCCAGGGATTTGACTTTGAGAAATGACTTTTGGAAACTCACACACATTTCTTTAGTAAAAATTCATATTTTA
>ARYC01018898.1:0-14057 GCA_000711775.1 Oxytricha trifallax
CACATGATCAAAAAGTGCATTTTGAGTGATAAAATAAAATAAATTTACTATAAATTTCACATTAAAACCTATAATAACCACAACCCCTAACAAATTCCCTACAAATCAAAGCACTTATAAACCTCATTAAGGGGTTTTGGGGTTTTGAATGTGTTGACTTTGATTTTTCAAAGCTTATACAAATATTTCAAAGTTTAAAAGGTTAACCTTATCAAACAGTCCAGAATTTCATCGAAGCACCCCTCTAAGATTTAAATAAAGGGGTACACAAACTTATTTTAAACGAGGTTGATAGAAAATCAGAATCCTTAAAAGAGACATGCCAGAAGTATTTCGATTAGAAAGCTTAAGCACTGGGTCTCAAGCAGCAAAAACCTTTGGAAGAGTATTTAAATTATTTGAAAATTTGAGTCGTGAGTCTGACTAGTATGCTTACTCATTTTACTAATCGATGATTGCAGCAACTCTGTCATCTTCCAATACAATAATCACTCTTGTTGAAATGCCCAATGGCTCGGGTAAAACATGGGTCCAAGCTTTGCTAGGAAGCTATTCGCAAGTCAGAACAAACAAGTGATAATTGTTGAGCCCAACATTATGCTGAAAAGTATGGTACAAGATAGGTTAGGGGTAGCCATCGATAACCTGAAAGTCATGGACATAGAATCTTATTATAAACATCAAATTAAAGATGATGTTTTGATAATTTACGAGGTTGACAGTGTCATTGAGAAAAAGCCTTTTTACTCACTAGGAAAATCGCTTGCTGGTTTATGGGCCTTCTAATATAAAGGTTTTTTCATGTTCTCTGCAACGAAGACTCGCTACCACAAATACATTCTGCAAGAGGTTTTTTTTTTTGAAAACATATCTGAGATGAAGTTCTTGTCCGAGAAGTAAGTTGCCTCTGGTAATATTGAAGAAGACAGCTGCCAGATTATTTGTGTAAAAAAAGATTAAAAATTATCGATTGCTGTCGCAGATCAAATATAGCAACACGAATAAAACTCGCCTCTCATAATAATATTCTCAAAAGAAAATAGCGGGGACATTGAAACACTACAAAAGTAAGATTTCGGAGTTCCTTCTTTCTTCACATCTGATCCAAACTTCCTTGAAAGTATTAAAGAAAAGGACAAAGGTATACTTTATCTTCCTGAAGAATACGGTATAGGGGTTGACACAAAGTTTAATGTTGATGCTATCGTTCTTTTAGCTACATTAGTAACATCTGAGACACAATTGTAAGAAAGATCGGAAGAGGAGCAGAAGCTATGGTCAACAGAAAGGCAATGTGTTTGAACAATTAGCAGAATCGTAGACTTTATTTTGGAAAAGGCTCAAAAGACAACATAACCTAAATCTTCGAGAGCTATCCTCACTTCTTAAGGTAATTTACAGACGCAGGAACAAAAGAAGTTAAGCAGAGATTTTAGAAGATGCTCAACTTGAAGACGACAACCTGGCAACACTGAAAGACTTGGAGAGCATAGATGATTTGAAGCTGTATTCAAGTTTAATTCATGGCCTAGACTTAAGAGGCTAGCATACTATTTAGTTGGTTTAGTCGTTTTATATAAGAGAAGCTTAATAAAAAGTTGACTTTTCATGAATTTAAGTTAAGGTATTATTTTTTTAGTGTAAGTAAATTTTTAAATTAATCAACATTGATGATTTATTGGACATATAAAAAGTCTTAAAATACATAGAAATTAGGAAATGTGTGATTTTTAAAGCAAATTAGCGATCAAGATTCTCGAGCTGTATATGATAGAAAGTTGCAAGATATTAAGAGTATCCATCCGCACTGCTGTGCGGAATTATCCCCTAATCTGACTCACTTCACCCTAGATTTTTTATTGTCTTTTGCAAACCTCTCTACTTATTCTTTTAATATTTTTAATATTATTATAAATCTAGGAATTTGATTAATTATATTAAAAATAAATCATTAAGCTTAATTATTTTCTATAGATTTATTATGATAATTTAATTTATTATTTTAATTAATTTATCAGTTTATTTAATATTTAAAAATATAAAGACGGAAGTAAAAGGAGAGGTTTAGCATAAAGAGGAGAATTAGAAATCTAGGGTGAAGTGGCGTTAGGGGATATTCCACAGCTGTGGGTATTTTATCTTGCAACTTTCTATAATATACAGCTCGAGATTCTTGATCGCTAATTTGCTTTAAAAATCACAGATTTCCTTATTTCTATGAATTTTAAGACTTTTTATATATCCAATAAATCATCAATGTTGATTAATTTAAAAATTTACTTACACTAAAAAATAATACCTTAACTTAGATTTTCAAACAAATTTTACAGATTATTCTTTTTTATTGAGATTGCCTGATGATTTTTATTTTGCTATCAAAAAAAACTTAGTAGATGAGAACTTAAATTAAAATCGAGATTCATCATTTACATACACTTATTCTGAATTTGTTATTTTTGTGATTAAATTAAATTAAAAATCACTTAAATATAAATAAAACACTACAATAATTGGGATTGATTAAAGAGGGGTATTTAAATTGACAATAATTTATAATAAAACAAACATAAGAAAATATCTAAAATCAAAGACAAAAATTTCTCAATTCAGAGTAAAAAAAGTTGTTTTTCTTCTTGGTAAGTTAAGTAAAAATATTTTATTTTTAATTAGAAAAATGTAAATCATTTATTAAGATTTTAAATTCTCATAAACATATTTATTAGTAATTTCAGATAAGTGATAGCTAATTGAAGCAGATTTTTCAAAAAGAGGACTTCAAACTTATTGGGAAATTTAAATATAAACTTTAGATTTACACCTATAATATAGGGGCTCGCATTTTATTAGCACTTAATATCAAAATTCTGATATCATCTGCCTCCTAAAGAAGGAATCAATAAGGAATACTTGAAGTTAATATTTATGGTAATTAAGCAATTTCTAGCGAGATGGTTAACGGTCAAAATATAGGATGAGAGCTATTAGTGAGATAGCAGTGATAGCAGGTGTGAGATGATTAATGTCTCTGTATCTACCTATCATTTGTTAGAGAAATAAAGCCTATGCCTATAGTTAATAAATAAGTGTATCTTAGTTGAGGAGATATTAATAGTTTTGGCAGTTATCATGATAGAGCAATCTTTATTTAGTATCTTACCAATAGCTATATATAGTATACTTACTTTAATGTAAATTAAATTTTAATTTAAAATTAATTAAACTTTCACTCTTTATTTATCAAATGTTTTAAATATTGATAATTTAAAAGCATTAAATAAATACTTCATATTTTAACATTAAATATGATTATTATCATCAATTAAGTTGTTGATGTAATTTATCAATCTTTCCCCGAAGTTACAGAATAAATTTTTCAAATTCCTAATATTAAATTAAAATTTAGCTTAAAGTAGTATTAAGTGCTAATAAATAAATTCCTTATGTAATTGAATAAATAGAAAATAATTGAAAAAATAAATTATAAATTCAAAACAACTACCCTTAATTATAAAAATAAATGTAAATTAAATTATATTGGGAAATTAAAAACTTTCTTAAAAAGCAAAGAACAGTTGGACTATGCTTATTTATATTGTCTATTTTATTATTTTCATTTATCATTATTTCTCATATAAATAGTGTCTACTATATATAAATGCTTTAGTTTTATAATTTTAAATTAGGATTACCAATTTCGTTTGTCTGAATTAATTCTAATGCATGTTTAACAAATAGAAATCTACAACTTAGATAATAAAAATCTTAAAATTATTATAAGATTTCTAGCAAAATATTAAGTAAGTCTAGTATTAAATTAGAGTATTAAGTCAGACAAATATGAATGTAATTTTAAGTTAATTTTACACTAGTATTAATATTAGTGTGTTAATTTTTTTTAGAGAGGTCAAGTCCTTTAATTGTTTTAGTAATCCATTTAAGTTTTAACAATGATAAAGATAAAATAAGTATTTTGAAAATTCTTTTTAATTTAAAACATTTTGCTTCAATAATTGTTATTTTTTACTATATTTTTTTTTATTTAAAGCAATAATAAATAATTAGAGAGTATAATAATAATTTTATTTCTAGAAATCATAACTATATCTTTTCATTATTAATTTAGAAAGTTGATTATCAGGTAGAGTGACGAATCTTATCTGATGTTTTTTAAAATAAAGCTTTTTAAAACATGGCAGACAAGAGGTTGAGAGTGCGGAGCTAGAAGACGGGTTTAAATTTGCTTGCTACTAAACTTCTAAAATCAGCTGATCTTTAAGGATTTCACTGTAATTGATGAGGAAACTGGCATAGGTTAGACTTCTTCGGAGCAAATTTAAGATGGTGCTCAGCCTTAAAAATGAGAATAAAAGCCCTTAAAAAAGCAAGCAATCATAAGATATTTTCTCCCTTATCAGATAAGGGTGCTGAAGCTACGACAGCGAAATGAAAGTGACTACATTCTCAAAAAATGGAATATGGTATTCAAAACCCCAAAACCCTTTCAGTAGTTTGATTGAGTTTTTGATTGATAAAAGTAGACTATTAGTGCCGTTAAAGATTTAAACAGTCTCTTGCAAACATGGATTAGTGCATACTTTATTAGGGTATTAATAGGGTTTATGTAGGGGTTTAATGTTTAAATATTAGTATTTTAAGTGAGTATAACAAGCGAGTTCTTAAAGTATTTCACACAAACATAAGCTTAGAGTCATGTGGCAGTTCTCTGAATTTTATCTTTCTAAGTTGATGTTTGATTGTTTCTATTGTTTGTTAATTCTCTTAGCTTGGCTTGATAATAGTTGAGTATGCAAGTTCTCTTAGACCTCTATTTAATTTATTTTTATCGAGATATTGTTTGATTCTTTGCTTAGAATCTCTCTCACCCCTGCAGCTAAAGTAATCGTTTCTTGGCATGTCGCTCTCTATTATTATTACTGCTAGAGCCCAGATATTACATTAAGTGTCTCCATCTCTCTAATCCTCTCTCTCTGGGAAATATCCAGGAGTGCCGTATACATTTCCTTATGCAGAGGCTTGCACTCTTTGAGCTCTGTTGAAGTTAATAATATAAACTCTTAGAGGCTGAAAGTTCATCATGATGTTCACTGGCTTTAAGTCTCTATGAACATAACCTAGCTTGTGTAGCTCTTCAATCCCCTCCTCTATCTGCTATACTATCTAGCTAATTTATCTCTGACATCTATTGTCAGATAAGAATTCTCTGTAAGTCATTTCAAGTAATGGAAGCCTGAAGGCGACATGATCTTTACCAAGTAAAATAGCATCAAGCTAGATGATATGCCTGCACTCATTTAACTTTGCCTTTTAAAGAGCATAATATTCATTAGCAAATTCCAATTTGGAACTTGTCATCAGCAAGGAAGTAATAGAATGGATATATCTTATAAGCATATTAGTCATCAGTAATGACTCTCTTCTATTTTTTATCTTCAAGAGTGAGGTAGCTTTCTAGGCAAGAATCTAAGTCAATAATTTTTAATATGGGAATCTTCATTGCTTCTATTTTAACCATGATTTTATTGATCTCAGAGACTGGAAAGTTCTTGACTGCTTTCTTCATTTTAACTTACTTCTAACTTTAACTCTAAGAGACTCCACTGGGTTTCTTGATCTTCTCTTTTAGAGGAATCTATTCCCTGTAGGTTCATGAATAAAGACAAAACTTTATTATGCATTTTCTTTAAGTGAACTTTGAGGTCTCTAGTATGAGAATATGGCTTCTCACAGAACTCACAGACATACTTCCCATCTTTCTTTTAATGCTTAAGATTTAACCTTGGCATATCGTTGTGTATATCTCTCAAGTGTCTCTTACTTGTAAGGGAAAACTTTATTGCATTCTTTGCATTAATAATCAACTTTGGCTGGGATTTATTAATGCTCTATGGCGGGTTGTTTAACCTCCTCCTCAATTTGCACAGCTTCTTTGATGACCTCCTACTAAACTTATATTTAAATCTCAAAGCTAGACTGGCCAAAGTTGTCATAAGTAGGCTCCTACTGAGTACAAGCGTCTCTGGTCTCTTTTTTTCTTGGTTGCTGGAATGATAAATTTTATTGACTTGATCCAAGTAATGCCGCTCTTCTCAAAAGGTCAGCGCTCATTTTATTTTTCTAAGATAAACTATTATAGTAGAGTATAATACACTCTGTAGTTTCTTTGCTGAGAGGTAAGAAAAATGAACTAACCATAAAAGACTGTAAGTTGACATATTTTATGAGAATTTTATTCGTTTGAGTAAATTAATATACTCCTAATGAAGTTTTGTTTCTCTAGGAGGTCCTTCAAATCAAGTTTGCACTTAATTTGGAGGTAAAGTTATTAAACATATTTTAATTTAATATGCTCCTGATTAAGTTTTAACCTTAAAATTTAACTCCTAATAAAGTTTGAACTTAATTTGGAGAACATCCTAAAATAATTAAACATTATTAGGAGCAATTTAATGGAGATTGATTGATAAAAATGGAAATCAATCTGTGAAACTTGGAGCAAGTTTTTCAATGCTTTTCCGCATATCTTTTCAAGGTTGACCTCCAGTAGGTCCTCCCTATTTAGTAGTAAGATTTTAATAAACTTAGAATGGATTCCATAATTTTAAATTTCATTAACATTTCTAGAAAGAGGAAGCAAGATGGAGTCTATGAATGATGCAATGAAGAGAATTTAATCTCAAGATTTATATATATTTTGAAGTAAAGAGGACCTTTATAGATATTTGGTATAGCAAGGTAAGTTCTTAAGTAAGATTAATAAATCCTTTATAGTTGGATTTCTCTTGCCAACTTAGGAGGGAACTAAAATATCATTCTTAAAAGCATTGCTAAGTGAAGACAAAAAAGCTTTTAAGTCTAATGAAATAGGGATGATAGAGATACCTAACTACCCTGAAATATCAGTGACAAACATATGACGATGCTATGAGTGATCCAGACGTAGCTATCTACCTTCCATCAAAGCTACAGCACTCAAATAAGTTGCCAGAGAGAAACTTCTTCTTTGGTGTTCTTGCAACTCTGAAACCTGAGTACTTAATGAAGTTATTTAAGAAGCTCTTAAGAAACGCTACAGCATCTCTCCTCAAGAAAAAGAGAAGCAAGGTATTAAAATAAGTGATACCTGGCTGTAGGGATTTAAAAGCATCTTTCATCTCAAGTAAGCTTAGTCTTCTAACTTTATAGAAAAACCTGGTACTGCTATATACTTGATGAAAGAGCGGAACAAATTAAACAGAGAGAGAAAGTCTTAAGTAGAGCATGAATTGAGTAAGATACTCTTCAAAGATTTCTAAAAGCCAAACGAGATGAACATAGATGCAGAGGCTGGCACTAAGAGAAGAAACATGGGCCCAAGCAAGCCTTAATAGGAAGAAAAGAAAGAGAAGCCTAATCCCTTTACGGGCAAATTTAATATGTGAACTTATTCATTAGTTTAAATATAATACTTATTTATAAACACAAAATCTCCCTTCTCTTGCGCACACTTTAACTTTCTCATCACTCACTCTTTTAGCAGCACTCTTAATAAAATCGACTTTATTTATCTTTAAATCATGCATCAGATGGTAGAGCAGCAATTTCTTAAATTGACCTTTCAATAACCCCCAATATAATTCAATTACATTGAACTAAGGGCTGTAAGGAATATTAAATACAGGTGTTATATTTAGCCTTTCATATTCCTTCCTTGAGTCTTTAGATTTATGAATTGACAAGTTATCAACGAATAGAATAATCTCTTAGTGAGTGTACTTATCTCTGAGTTATTGCAAGAACTTAATATATTATTCAGTCTTTATAGAGCGAGGGTGAATAACATAAGTCTCGAGGCCATTATCTTCTCTTATTCCACCAAGTATTGCATAAGTTTAAACCTTAACCTTTTAATCATATACTTCAATGTTGCTGTACCTCTTATACCAAGACCTTGTAATGAAGGTATTAAAGGTGAATACTGCCTCATCAGCGTGTATGAACTTTATATTATGCTCTTAAGCCCTTTGCATTTAATCGAATATATAATTTAAATTTGTCTTATAAAATGGAACAATAAAATCAATCACTCTCTTAGTGCGATTGACTGTCTTGTAAGATATTCCATTCTTTTTATATATGTTCGCTATAGATTAAGCAGAGATGTGAAGCTCAGGAAATTGGCGATGAAACATCACAGCCCTCTAGGCTAGAGAGAAATGAGCCCAGTTTTAAGAGTCTTATCATTTATAAGATATTCAATATGATGCTGCTAAAATTTTAAGGGTCTCTTAGGCTTAGAATTAATCTGCTATCTCTATAAATTCAATGATAATTGACAGTGAGACCTCACAGTTGCTGGAGATTTATGAAGTAGCCTTGCTATATACGTATAATTCAGAACAGGCTTGAGTTTTTCACTTTTTTCATCACATCCATTTCGTAACTTAAACAATAAATCTATATACTCACTGTCATAAACAGACCCCAAACCTCGCATATACTCACCTAAATTACTAATTTTTAAACATTAAACCCTATTAAAACCCTAATAAACTATTCACTAATAGTCTATTTATCAATCAAAAACTCAATCAAACTACTGAAAGGGTTTTGGGGTTTTGATTGGCAGAGTTCTTAAAAACCTTATCATCAGAACTGAACTAAAAATGTTTTACCTTTGTGATATGTCAGCGAATCATAACAATATGGCTTTATATCTTAGTTCAGCGGGATAAGAAATGTCATATCTTAGTTTCCTTTTGTGCACGAATGTTGCATAACGGATTGCCGCATCAATCTCTTTCAATACATCACGACTAATTACTGTTTTAATTTAGCATTAAAGAGTGAATATTTAAAATTAATTATATTAACTCACATGACTATTTAACTCAATCTTTAAGAAAATAATAATTAAATAGAACAAATTACAATTAATATTACTATATCTCTTGAACTATCTCATAGCCAGTCATAAAATTCTATTTTATCAACAGATCACTATAGCTACAAAAATATGTCCCTTCTTAACAGAATTAGTATTTTCAGTATCACCATATAAGTTTCTTTTTCGCTTTCAATGCATACATTTTGAAGGCTGAAGTTATCATTTGAATGCCATTTGTCCAGCTCCAACAGTAATGATTTGGTAATGATTCTACTTTTTCATAGCCATCTCATAACTCCCAGAGAGTCTTTCCTATTTATCATTAACTTTTCTTTCAAATTTAACTAAAATTAATATCCTTAAAAATTTTGCGAACCCAGGATTTATCTTAAAACATCAACTTTTCATTTTTCTCTCCTCAAAGTGCATGTCCATCACCATTTCCAACAACTTTTAGTTGTGGATGCTTCTTATAGCAAACATACTTTTACGTTTGAATTCAACTTTTTCTCTTTAAAAATTAAATAAATTTACCTAATGCAATATTTATAATTATTGTAGTTATTTATTTTAGTTGTAAATTATCATTTTATTTGAGTATAAATATTATCTCTTTTAAATGATGACATCAACAATTACAAAAGCACTTTGTTATTCATTAAGAGTTTGATAAATAAATTTGCAAATATATTTTATACTTATTTATTGATATAATCTTGAATTAAATAAAATTAATACAAATATTTCATTGTTAAAATCGATGAATCATTTGATATAAGTTTGCAAGAAATTATAAAAAAAAACCAGGTCTGATAATGTTTTTGGAGGCAGCTGCTACACCTAGTCTTGCCCCTTTTGTCAGGCAGCAGCTACCTCAGGAGGTGTCAAGACCAGATGGATTTGAGGATAATTCTTTTAGAATTTTTATTGGTGCCTTTTGATCTTCGTGAGGCGGTATAATTGTCTGTTAGTGACTAGCACCCCAAAAAATAACACCATTCCAAGCCAAACTGAAATCACTATTAACCCTTTTGGAAAAGTCCATTTATATTGCGATAACAATCCATTAAGGATTCATTTTGAATATTAGGAGGAGAGTGACAAGGACATTTTTTGGCTTGGTTCCTAGTGATTGTATTTTTTTGATTTAGAAGCAATAAGGACCTATTAATAATAATTTAGAAATTTTATTAAATAACTGTAGGTAAATTAAAAAAATCTAATAACTCGCGAAATATTCTTCATTCTTATAATGACGATGTGAAATCTTAATATTCTCAGGCACGAGTAAGTTGCTGTTTTCCGCCTAATCAATCCTTAGTCTCCTTCTTCGGTCTCTCTTATTATTATTGACTTTTGTAATTGTCTCTCTGCTTCTCTCTGTGTTTTCCAGCTTCCTGTTCAGTATTTTCTTGATTGTGATTTTGTCTATGTTAGTCTTCCTTTGGCATCTTGTTCTCTTGATGAGAACCTGTATAACCGTTAAACAGGTAGCCTGTGCTTCAAAGAACGTCTAGACCATTCGACTAAATTTCCCTTCGCAATCAATATAGTCTTGCTTAATGAATGCTCTTGGAGCATCCCTCATGGTGATCTCTTCCCATATATCTACTTGCTGATGGACACCCCTGCATCTTTCTCCGCTTCCTAGTCTACTCTCTGCCAAATCAGATCGCTCTATCTCTTCATATCCTTTATCAAATCTTTGTCCTTGACCACTTTCCATAATCTGCCAATGCCCATCTTCATGTATTCGATCTCCATCTTAAACATGATATAGTATCTCTGCATATTTGCCAATCTTTTGCAAAGATTTAGAATAATTGTTCCCTAGGTATTTCAATAGCAAAGTAGCTCACTATGATCATCACCGAAATTCCACAATCCTCTGGGTTGTTACTTGGATTGTCCCGTTTTAGCTCATCAGTCTATTTATCTGGAAAACACTCCCAATAGTATTTCAGTGATTTTATTTAACTGTTTCACACATTTTTTTTATTACATCTAAACTCCCAATTTAATTTCTTGAGTCGTAAATCTTTAGCAGTTTAGCATCCCTTTCGACCTTAACTATAACCCAATTCCTGCAGTTTTTATGATGCTCTGACAATTTATTGGTATAATTACTCTTTAAATAGCGTCGGTGAATCTCCAAAATTTTCCATTTTCAATCTTTCAATTTGTTTAACCGATAGTTTTCTCTAAACTCTGGACTTCGTTGTCATTCATGACTACTGGTGGCAGTACTATACTTTCATGCTTTTAATGAGTGAACTGGACCTCCTCTATCTATCGGGAGACTATCTCCATAGTCTCTTCTTCAATGTGCCTGCCTGGGATCAAGTCAAAGTATTTCCACTCATTGTTAATCTCCTTCTAGTGAATTCTATATCTCTCTGTCCACAGATCCATTTCTTTCCTGCCATTCTTCCTGGCCTATTCTCTCTCTTCAAATCTTCTTACCAGCGCTTCACCATCTTCGTTCTTGTGCTTTGACTGCAAACAATTGTCATTCATTCTAGTGATTGATGGTTGCCATCCCTTCTTGGCATAAGTGATTTTGTCGAAACTTTAGCATTAAATATCTGAAAGATAAACGACCCTTTTAAGCTCTATTTTATCCCCTGGCACACATGCTGCCCCATTTTCAAGTTTTTCGAATTCTAGTCTTTGCCTTTGGGTATCAATTGTCCTTTTGATTGGGTTTGAATTTCTAATCTTTAGTCTGCTCTTAAATCCCATCAATTTGTTTTGCGGAATTTAATTAGTGACTTATTTTCTCACTCCTTAAGCCTCTTAATCCATACTTCTGTCTCTATGAGAGAACCTGACTTCTTGGACCTTCTCCCAGAAATCTCGTTTCTAACTTCTTAATCCTTTCATTTAAGTCCTTTTCTGATATGAAACCTTGTATCGCTCATTTATTGGTTTAATGAAATTTGCTTGGTTCATTCTTGTTCTTCTATAATTTCAATTTAGTTAATATTAATTTATCATCATTTTCATTGTAAATATTATTTTATTAATCATTAAAATATCAGAATTTCCATTCGATTTAATATTGTAGAAATTCATTTGAATTTGGAAAATTAATTATAATTAAATTTAATATAAATCAAAATCTTGGCAGTTAAAGTTGTCCAATTTAAACGATCTTGGGCTCATTCGATAGAGAATTCAAAATTAGATGGACTTTACTATTGGCGGTGCTATTTTATCGCATCCCTGGAGAGAGATAACTTCACTTTAATGTGAGGATATAATTTAATGAATTTAAATGATTTTAATTAAAGTCGAGTTATCTCTTTCCCTTGATGCGATAAAATAGCACCGCCAATAATAAAGTCCAGTTAATTTTGAGTTCTCTATCGAATGAGCCCAAAATCGTTTAAATTGGACAACTTTAACTGCCGATTTTGATTTATATTAAATTTAATTATAATTAATTTTCCAAATTCAAATGTATTTCTACAATATTCAGATTTCTTTAAATTATGTCAATTTCTCTTCAATAAACTCTACGTCCTTCTTTTTTATTTACATCCCCATAAAATAGACAGTGTTTCCTTACTGGTTGATAATACTTGTGGAATTCAAGTTATCTTATCCTTTGGTCTTTCCAAGTCATGTTGGTAATTATTTCTATTTGTTTGTGATGGTCCATGCCAATTATTCTACTTTCCTTTAGTTGTTTGGAAAATATGTGTGGGTCTCTTTCCGCGTTAATAAGGTTACACGTTCTTAGGTGGCTAGCGTCGACAAATACTTTGTGAATATTGCAGTATTGACTCATGCCATATTTAATTAATGTTCTTCCTTAACTAATTTCTATCATGATATCCATGACATTCTTGTTAAGGAAAATTTTTATTCTTTTTTATAAGAATTCTCCTTGTATTTTTATTTACTCGCTAATTTTTTAGGCCTAAGAAACTGGTCCAATTTCATAGTTAATTTTCTAAATGATTTTCTAAACCAATTCTCTAATAATCTCGCTAGTATTTATTTCTTTAAGCTACGTTACGTTTCTCAAGATCTTATTTGGGATGTCCCTCGAAGTCTTGAACTCAATATTTTTAAGTTCAAGTTACATTTTTTCTATCTCCTCTACCTTCACAAATAAAGCTACTACTAATGGCGTGTTTTTGTATATGATCAGAGATCTAATCTATGCTGTCATTATTGTGTCCTGATTGTGAGGTTATTTGATCTCGTTAATCTCTGTCTGTTTTCTTCTTAATATCATTCAAAGTATTCTTATAAAGGTCTTGAGTCTTCATAAAAAATTCATTCCTTGGTATTTAGTCTGCTATACACTGTTAATGCCTCCTATTTGAAGTTCTTTCTCAAATCTTTTTGAGTCACTAATGAATATAGTTTTTTTAATGTTAAGTTTTAAGTTGTGTGATTTTTTATTTCTTAAAAATATTCAATAATTCTTTTAAATTACTAGATGTCCTCTTTTACATTAATTAGAATATCGTCTGCAAACGCTATAAGTTATCCTTGCTTAATTAGAGAAACTAATTCTTGTTGAGAATAAAGGGCGTCATGCAAATAGATATTAAATAGCATTGGTGACAGTCTGCTGCCTTGAGCTTCTCCTTGCTGTGTTTTTATTTCTACTCCCTCATATGTAATTTTGTTATCCGTGTAAAGTGCCTCAATGAATGTGACAATTTCTAAGTCTTTTTAACTACTAATTCTTCTTTTTATTAATGTCAAGAGTTTGTCTTTCCTGAATGAGTCGTATGCATTATGAAATCTTAGCAAGTAAGCTTCCCTTTAAATACTTTTTCTTCTTGAAATCTTTATATGTTCAAGTAGCCTTGTTAGATTTATATATGTACTTTTGTTTTCCTTAAACCCATCCTGGTAATTTCCTGTTTTTTAACAGTCTATTCTGCTCCTCGTTGACTTATTGGTTATCACTTTCTCAACTATCTTTCCTAAATAGGAGTTTATTACTATAGGCCTTGCGTTACAGATATTCGGATATAATTTGTTTTAGTCTTTGCTTAACAATTTCAACCTCCCATCTTTGATATAATTAGGGATCTGCCTTTCATTTAGCCATTTCGTTATCTATAAACTCACAGTTTAAATCATTGGATTTTATTTCAGCATCATCTTTCCTACAAATTCATCCGCACCTATTTCTTTTTTGAAGTTA
>ARYC01018899.1:0-36960 GCA_000711775.1 Oxytricha trifallax
TCTCCCTTCTCTTGCGCATACTTTAGCTTTCTCATCGCTGACTCTCTTAGCAGCACTCTTAATAAAATCGACTGTATCTACTTTAAATCATGCATCAGATGGTAGAGCAGCAATTTCTTATAATGACCTTTCAATAACCCCCAATACAATTCAATTCCATTGAACTAAGGGCTGTAAGGAAATTTAAATACAGGTGTTATATTTAGCCTATCATATTCCTTCCTTGAGTCTTTAGTTTTATGAACTGACAAGTTATCAACGAATAGAATAATCTCTTAGGCAGCGTACTTATCTCTGAGTTATTGCAAGAACTTAATATATTATTCAGTCTTTATAGAACGAGGGTGAATAACATAAGTCTCGAGGCCACTATCTTCACTTATTCACAAGTATTGCATGAGTTTAAACCTTAACCCTTTAATCATATACTTCAATGTTGCTGTACCTCGTATACCAAGACCTAGATATGAGGTATTAAAGGTGAATACTGCCTCATCAGCGTGTATAAACTTTATATTATGCTCTTAAGACCTTTGCATTTAATCGAATATATAATTTAAATTAACCTTATAAAATGGAACATTAAAGTCAATCACTCTCTTAATGCGATTGACTGTCTTGTAAGATATCCCACTCTTTTTATAAATGTTCGCTATAGATTAAGCAGAGATGTGAAGCTCAGGAAATTGGCGATGAAACATCACAGCCTCTAAGCTAGAGAGAAATGAGCCCAGTTTTAAGAGTCTTATCATTAATAAGATATTCAATATGATGCTGCTAAAATTTTAAGGGTCTCTTAGGCTAGAATTAAGATGCTATCTCTTTAAATTCAATGCTAATAGACAGTGAGACCTCACAGTTGCTGGAAATTTATGGAGTAGCCTTGATATAGACGTATAATTCAGAACAGGCTTGAGTTATTCACTATATTCATCACATCCATATCGCAACTTAAACAATAAATCTATAAACTCAATGTCATAAACTGACCCCAAACCTCGCATACTCACTTAAAATACTAATATTTAAACATAAAACCCCTACATAAACCCTATTAAAACCCTATAAAGTATGCACTAATAGTCTACTTTTATCAATCAAAAACTCAATCAAACTACTGAAAGGGTTTTGGGGTTTTGATTGGCAGAGTTCTTAAAAACCTTATCATCAGAACTGAACTAAAAATGTTTTACCTTTGTGATATGTCAGCGAATCATAACAATATGGCTTTATATCTTAGTTCAGCGGGATAAGAAATGTCATATCTTAGTTTCCTTTTGTGCACGAATGTTGCATAACGGATTGCCGCATCAATCTCTTTCAATACATCACGACTAATTACTGTTTTAATTTAGCATTAAAGAGTGAATATTTAAAATTAATTATATTAACTCACATGACTATTTAACTCAATCTTTAAGAAAATAATAATTAAATAGAACAAATTACAATTAATATTACTATATCTCTTGAACTATCTCATAGCCAGTCATAAAATTCTATTTTATCAACAGATCACTATAGCTACAAAAATATGTCCCTTCTTAACAGAATTAGTATTTTCAGTATCACCATATAAGTTTCTTTTTCGCTTTCAATGCATACATTTTGAAGGCTGAAGTTATCATTTGAATGCCATTTGTCCAGCTCCAACAGTAATGATTTGGTAATGATTCTACTTTTTCATAGCCATCTCATAACTCCCAGAGAGTCTTTCCTATTTATCATTAACTTTTCTTTCAAATTTAACTAAAATTAATATCCTTAAAAATTTTGCGAACCCAGGATTTATCTTAAAACATCAACTTTTCATTTTTCTCTCCTCAAAGTGCATGTCCATCACCATTTCCAACAACTTTTAGTTGTGGATGCTTCTTATAGCAAACATACTTTTACGTTTGAATTCAACTTTTTCTCTTTAAAAATTAAATAAATTTACCTAATGCAATATTTATAATTATTGTAGTTATTTATTTTAGTTGTAAATTATCATTTTATTTGAGTATAAATATTATCTCTTTTAAATGATGACATCAACAATTACAAAAGCACTTTGTTATTCATTAAGAGTTTGATAAATAAATTTGCAAATATATTTTATACTTATTTATTGATATAATCTTGAATTAAATAAAATTAATACAAATATTTCATTGTTAAAATCGATGAATCATTTGATATAAGTTTGCAAGAAATTATAAAAAAAAACCAGGTCTGATAATGTTTTTGGAGGCAGCTGCTACACCTAGTCTTGCCCCTTTTGTCAGGCAGCAGCTACCTCAGGAGGTGTCAAGACCAGATGGATTTGAGGATAATTCTTTTAGAATTTTTATTGGTGCCTTTTGATCTTCGTGAGGCGGTATAATTGTCTGTTAGTGACTAGCACCCCAAAAAATAACACCATTCCAAGCCAAACTGAAATCACTATTAACCCTTTTGGAAAAGTCCATTTATATTGCGATAACAATCCATTAAGGATTCATTTTGAATATTAGGAGGAGAGTGACAAGGACATTTTTTGGCTTGGTTCCTAGTGATTGTATTTTTTTGATTTAGAAGCAATAAGGACCTATTAATAATAATTTAGAAATTTTATTAAATAACTGTAGGTAAATTAAAAAAATCTAATAACTCGCGAAATATTCTTCATTCTTATAATGACGATGTGAAATCTTAATATTCTCAGGCACGAGTAAGTTGCTGTTTTCCGCCTAATCAATCCTTAGTCTCCTTCTTCGGTCTCTCTTATTATTATTGACTTTTGTAATTGTCTCTCTGCTTCTCTCTGTGTTTTCCAGCTTCCTGTTCAGTATTTTCTTGATTGTGATTTTGTCTATGTTAGTCTTCCTTTGGCATCTTGTTCTCTTGATGAGAACCTGTATAACCGTTAAACAGGTAGCCTGTGCTTCAAAGAACGTCTAGACCATTCGACTAAATTTCCCTTCGCAATCAATATAGTCTTGCTTAATGAATGCTCTTGGAGCATCCCTCATGGTGATCTCTTCCCATATATCTACTTGCTGATGGACACCCCTGCATCTTTCTCCGCTTCCTAGTCTACTCTCTGCCAAATCAGATCGCTCTATCTCTTCATATCCTTTATCAAATCTTTGTCCTTGACCACTTTCCATAATCTGCCAATGCCCATCTTCATGTATTCGATCTCCATCTTAAACATGATATAGTATCTCTGCATATTTGCCAATCTTTTGCAAAGATTTAGAATAATTGTTCCCTAGGTATTTCAATAGCAAAGTAGCTCACTATGATCATCACCGAAATTCCACAATCCTCTGGGTTGTTACTTGGATTGTCCCGTTTTAGCTCATCAGTCTATTTATCTGGAAAACACTCCCAATAGTATTTCAGTGATTTTATTTAACTGTTTCACACATTTTTTTTATTACATCTAAACTCCCAATTTAATTTCTTGAGTCGTAAATCTTTAGCAGTTTAGCATCCCTTTCGACCTTAACTATAACCCAATTCCTGCAGTTTTTATGATGCTCTGACAATTTATTGGTATAATTACTCTTTAAATAGCGTCGGTGAATCTCCAAAATTTTCCATTTTCAATCTTTCAATTTGTTTAACCGATAGTTTTCTCTAAACTCTGGACTTCGTTGTCATTCATGACTACTGGTGGCAGTACTATACTTTCATGCTTTTAATGAGTGAACTGGACCTCCTCTATCTATCGGGAGACTATCTCCATAGTCTCTTCTTCAATGTGCCTGCCTGGGATCAAGTCAAAGTATTTCCACTCATTGTTAATCTCCTTCTAGTGAATTCTATATCTCTCTGTCCACAGATCCATTTCTTTCCTGCCATTCTTCCTGGCCTATTCTCTCTCTTCAAATCTTCTTACCAGCGCTTCACCATCTTCGTTCTTGTGCTTTGACTGCAAACAATTGTCATTCATTCTAGTGATTGATGGTTGCCATCCCTTCTTGGCATAAGTGATTTTGTCGAAACTTTAGCATTAAATATCTGAAAGATAAACGACCCTTTTAAGCTCTATTTTATCCCCTGGCACACATGCTGCCCCATTTTCAAGTTTTTCGAATTCTAGTCTTTGCCTTTGGGTATCAATTGTCCTTTTGATTGGGTTTGAATTTCTAATCTTTAGTCTGCTCTTAAATCCCATCAATTTGTTTTGCGGAATTTAATTAGTGACTTATTTTCTCACTCCTTAAGCCTCTTAATCCATACTTCTGTCTCTATGAGAGAACCTGACTTCTTGGACCTTCTCCCAGAAATCTCGTTTCTAACTTCTTAATCCTTTCATTTAAGTCCTTTTCTGATATGAAACCTTGTATCGCTCATTTATTGGTTTAATGAAATTTGCTTGGTTCATTCTTGTTCTTCTATAATTTCAATTTAGTTAATATTAATTTATCATCATTTTCATTGTAAATATTATTTTATTAATCATTAAAATATCAGAATTTCCATTCGATTTAATATTGTAGAAATTCATTTGAATTTGGAAAATTAATTATAATTAAATTTAATATAAATCAAAATCTTGGCAGTTAAAGTTGTCCAATTTAAACGATCTTGGGCTCATTCGATAGAGAATTCAAAATTAGATGGACTTTACTATTGGCGGTGCTATTTTATCGCATCCCTGGAGAGAGATAACTTCACTTTAATGTGAGGATATAATTTAATGAATTTAAATGATTTTAATTAAAGTCGAGTTATCTCTTTCCCTTGATGCGATAAAATAGCACCGCCAATAATAAAGTCCAGTTAATTTTGAGTTCTCTATCGAATGAGCCCAAAATCGTTTAAATTGGACAACTTTAACTGCCACGATTTTGATTTATATTAAATTTAATTATAATTAATTTTCCAAATTCAAATGTATTTCTACAATATTCAGATTTCTTTAAATTATGTCAATTTCTCTTCAATAAACTCTACGTCCTTCTTTTTTATTTACATCCCCATAAAATAGACAGTGTTTCCTTACTGGTTGATAATACTTGTGGAATTCAAGTTATCTTATCCTTTGGTCTTTCCAAGTCATGTTGGTAATTATTTCTATTTGTTTGTGATGGTCCATGCCAATTATTCTACTTTCCTTTAGTTGTTTGGAAAATATGTGTGGGTCTCTTTCCGCGTTAATAAGGTTACACGTTCTTAGGTGGCTAGCGTCGACAAATACTTTGTGAATATTGCAGTATTGACTCATGCCATATTTAATTAATGTTCTTCCTTAACTAATTTCTATCATGATATCCATGACATTCTTGTTAAGGAAAATTTTTATTCTTTTTTATAAGAATTCTCCTTGTATTTTTATTTACTCGCTAATTTTTTAGGCCTAAGAAACTGGTCCAATTTCATAGTTAATTTTCTAAATGATTTTCTAAACCAATTCTCTAATAATCTCGCTAGTATTTATTTCTTTAAGCTACGTTACGTTTCTCAAGATCTTATTTGGGATGTCCCTCGAAGTCTTGAACTCAATATTTTTAAGTTCAAGTTACATTTTTTCTATCTCCTCTACCTTCACAAATAAAGCTACTACTAATGGCGTGTTTTTGTATATGATCAGAGATCTAATCTATGCTGTCATTATTGTGTCCTGATTGTGAGGTTATTTGATCTCGTTAATCTCTGTCTGTTTTCTTCTTAATATCATTCAAAGTATTCTTATAAAGGTCTTGAGTCTTCATAAAAAATTCATTCCTTGGTATTTAGTCTGCTATACACTGTTAATGCCTCCTATTTGAAGTTCTTTCTCAAATCTTTTTGAGTCACTAATGAATATAGTTTTTTTAATGTTAAGTTTTAAGTTGTGTGATTTTTTATTTCTTAAAAATATTCAATAATTCTTTTAAATTACTAGATGTCCTCTTTTACATTAATTAGAATATCGTCTGCAAACGCTATAAGTTATCCTTGCTTAATTAGAGAAACTAATTCTTGTTGAGAATAAAGGGCGTCATGCAAATAGATATTAAATAGCATTGGTGACAGTCTGCTGCCTTGAGCTTCTCCTTGCTGTGTTTTTATTTCTACTCCCTCATATGTAATTTTGTTATCCGTGTAAAGTGCCTCAATGAATGTGACAATTTCTAAGTCTTTTTAACTACTAATTCTTCTTTTTATTAATGTCAAGAGTTTGTCTTTCCTGAATGAGTCGTATGCATTATGAAATCTTAGCAAGTAAGCTTCCCTTTAAATACTTTTTCTTCTTGAAATCTTTATATGTTCAAGTAGCCTTGTTAGATTTATATATGTACTTTTGTTTTCCTTAAACCCATCCTGGTAATTTCCTGTTTTTTAACAGTCTATTCTGCTCCTCGTTGACTTATTGGTTATCACTTTCTCAACTATCTTTCCTAAATAGGAGTTTATTACTATAGGCCTTGCGTTACAGATATTCGGATATAATTTGTTTTAGTCTTTGCTTAACAATTTCAACCTCCCATCTTTGATATAATTAGGGATCTGCCTTTCATTTAGCCATTTCGTTATCTATAAACTCACAGTTTAAATCATTGGATTTTATTTCAGCATCATCTTTCCTACAAATTCATCCGCACCTATTTCTTTTTTGAAGTTACATTCTCTGATGCCTTTTTCCACATCTCCTTCTTCTTATTGACTTATAGCCTCTTGTTCGTCCTTCATCAGCATATCTTTCTTCTACTACATTTGTTCTCTGTTTTCCTTCTTGTTCTCGAATAGTTGGCCGTAAAACTCCACTATCTATCTTCTTGTGGATTCTCCGGTTTCTATTCTCACTTCTCTAACTGTGAGCCCCTTTATTGGTTAAGATTACTTCTGGCTCCTTGTCAATTAAATACCATGTAAAAGAATCCTTTAACGTCATTTTTCCAGAATTTATTCCAAGCCTCTTTATTGCTTACCTCAACTTAATTATTGCATCTTGAAAATTTTTACTCAAGGAAGTGCTATTATATTTTATAGCCCATTCTGGGGATTATTGGTATAAATTTCTTCCCTTAAACTATCTTCATATTTTATCTATGAAACAATTCTGTATTGGTTGATCCTGGTCATCCATTGTCATTTCTCTCCCTTCCTCTATGATTGTTTTCCAGCATTGTTTCCTAATATCAGATATTCTAATAGCCCTTTCCTTTTCTGAAAGCTTGAAATCATCATCCTTGTACTTGATTATCAGTTTCACTTGAATAAGTTTGTATCTGTTAGCTTAAATTGACTTGACTCCCATTAAACCGTCTCTACGTTAGAAAATAATTAATCCAACTAATTCCCTTTTGTATGAGTTAGCAATCCAACATGAATTGAGTCCCTTAGACCACCTTCCTTTTACAACCTTACTCCTAGTTCCTTGGTGTGGAAATTGAAATCTCCCATCACTATTATTCTCTGTTTTTGGCATTTTTGCTTAAGGGATCTAAATATATAGATTAGCCTGTTTTAGAGTTCTCTGACTTCATCATTCCAATAAGGGGGATGTATGTATTAATAATGTGTAGTGGGAATCATCCCACGTTCAAAATTGTCCATGTTATAAATTATCTTAAGGTTTTTATTATAATAATAATAATATAATGATCGCATTAAAGTCTCTGGGGACCCCCGATCTTATTAATATATTAATATATAAGGTCAAGCCCTTTCAGTTAGTTGTCTCAGTTCAGTTTCTTTATGGTGTCAAGGGCATCTGAAGCCTTTATAGTAGACTTCCATAGTTTCAAATTTCTCTGGATCTTATATTTCCTCGAGATCTTTTAGGTCTAGTATGGATCTCTTGGCCGTTCTAAGTAGGTATTTTTCTTCTTTTTCACTCAGTGCTCTCATTCCTAGTCTGAGTTTTAGTTAATCAATTAGCACTTATATTGCTTCCTGATAGTCTTCGATGTCTATAGGTTTCCTGTATTGTTGGATGAGTATATTTTTAGGGAATTCTTTATATCTATATTAGTGTGTATTGTAGATAGAAGTACCATGATTCCTAATATACCTGAAAGTTTATCTATCCAATTTGGATATAGTTTTGGGAAGCTTTATTTCCCATCCCATGCACATATATGTGCTGCTAATTGACTAGAATCTATTAAGAAAACATTATCAATTTAGGATAATTTTGTTCCTATGACATTGATATAGTTTTATATGAAGTTGTTATACGTTATAGTATCGATTTTGACTTTGATATCGATATCATCAAATTGCTTATCTAATATCTCTATCGCTTGTGGGAAGTTGATTAAAGAGGTATCCGGTTTATCCAATATTGACTATATGAATTCTTTTCTGTCTTATAGTTAGTTTGTTGTATTTATAATTGTACCACTTTATCTTACACTATATGTGTGATACTCTTATTATGGAGGTCAGGTCTTCCTTTTATCTCTAAGATCCTTTTCCATTTGGGGAGATCTATTTCTCTAAAGTCCTTTGGACTTTTGTTTTTTTTCATGATGATGTCAAAGCTAGATTTATAGTTCTTATAAGATGGTACTTTGATTATAATTTTCTTTGCTACTATCTTGATAAGATTTAGCAGGTAGTGATGATATACATCTATGAATGTATGTGGTCTCTGTTTAGTTAAAGTCTATTACTGAAGCAAATATTTCATATGTGAGGTATTCGTTATCTGATCGGAAATTTCTGGACGGAATCTGATATTCTTTGATTTCATGTTACCCATCAAACTGTGACGTGGATGTATTCCTTCTTAATGTAGAAGGATTCACTCTTGGCGATGTCTTCGATGATCCAAGAGAGGTCTTGGATTACCTTTCAAATGTTGAATTTTGATAATTTGTTTATTTTGTATTATTGGTTTCTTTCTTTTTAAAATAGAAAGGTTATGACTTCTCTCTGTGTGTTTGATCTTAGTGCTGTAATGTTTAGTTTCTGGCCAAGTGCGATGCATATGCAGTACAATTTTTATAACAGCCCTATTTGATGGTATTTAGAAACACACATCTGTTTTATCTGTTTATTAGAAATCTGGAGAGGTGTCTTAACTATGCTTATTTTATTTACCTATAGCTATAGATTATTAATAGTTAATAAATGCGTGGTCTAAGTGTGTCGATGTTGCGCATTTTGGTGATAACCTAAGGTTCCACGTTAAGTCAAAAATTTTTAATAATTTTGAAATCGCATTGATGGGGTTTTTTTATTTTCATATCATATATGCCGTTATTTAACACCAGTACACTTCCATTTCTTTCCAATTAAGTCTGTGCAATATTATTTTTATTAACCCCAATTAATGTATATAATCTGGTTTCCACCAGTCCAATAAAATCTGGGTTTTTATCACAATTTCTCTAATAATTTGATCTTATTTTAGTTTATTAGAATTCAGACCTTTGACATTTTACAGGCAAATGTTTATTTCAATCGTTTTCGAGTTGATTTATCTTTTGTTCATAATCGTCTCTTTCCTTCTTTTGATCGTTGTTTTTTTCTAACCTCTCATTTCTTCTCACTCATCCTCCACCTTCTCTAACTGGTTAATCGATTTTGAGCTGTAGGCTATTCTCAATTATGAAAAAAAATTGTTTAAGTTTTTAAAGCTGTTGTATTGTAACTAATATTTCTTGTTTTTAATGGTTGAATTTTCAAAGTATTTTTCCAATGTATGTTGTGAGTTCCCTTTGCTTTCTTGACATCCGTCCTCCACATACACTGGCAACTTTCTTCTCCCATTAGCAGGCTGTTATTTTGGTTCCATTTATTCAAGCCTTCTTTAATTTCAATTTAGTTAAATTTGAATCAAATAATTTACTTTAGAAAAATAATAAATGATTAAATATAAAGTAAAGATGATATGATTTAACATTCAAGTTAAACAAAATTTATTCTAGTATAGATATCAGTTTTATATTTCAGAGCACTTTATTTATTCTTAAAAATACTTATTTCAATCTATAAGTCGGCAAAGATCAACCAGAAAGTTATCAGTATTGTAGGAATACATTCAATTTGGGAAAATGAATTAAATTTAAATTAATTAAATATTGAAAATCATGGCAGTTATCGAATTCAGAGTGAGTTAAAATTCAAATCTAAATCGATTGTCAGGTTGCTGGAATTTGCTACTTGCTGTTTTCCTGAATAATCCCATATAGATAGATATTTTGTTTGTGAGTTAACTCTCAAAAAAAGTAAACGGGCTTTTCTCGCTTGATTGATCAGATAAATTCTTTTTTTGCAGCTACAACCACTGTCTAAATTTTAATGTGCTTAACATAGGGCATTAAATTGCTAGGGCTTGAAATAATTTTCCAAAAACATAACTTGATAAACTAATATTTTTACAATTAATTTTGATTAATTTTCACAAATCGAATGTATCCCTACAATAATTAATACTTATATCTATAGTTTGTAAAATAATCCATTAAAAGCATATTTATCTTTTTAAAAATAAATTGATACTAATGCTAAAGAATTTTTTTAACATTATTAGCACATAAAAATAGCATTTAAATTATATTTCAATGCGTTTAATCAGAAATTATTAGATTAAACAAGTTAAAGTTGTAAAAGGAAAGAACAAAAAGACTATCAATATACCCAATTAACTGCGAAACAACTTAAATAAAATAATTTAAAAAGCTAGAATTTTTCTTCGATATATAGTTATAAAATTTTTTAAATTAAAAATTTAATCATCAGTTTAAATTTAAATGATAGCATTATAATCATTATAGCTAATAAAGCAGAATTAAAAATATAGCAATTTTTTAACAATCAATATATAAAGTATCTCTTCTTAAAGTATTAATAATATTAGTTTCCAATAAAATTATCTTTCAGTTCTAGCAGACTTACTAAGCTTCTATTATATAATACTGTTCTCTAGTTTAGGAAAACCTCTCTACTATTCTTCTCATCGAAATTCCAAACAATTTCCCTCCTTATCGATAAAATACATAAAAAAAGGAGAAATAGAGAAAGTTTAATCACATTGAAATTTAATTAATCATAACTGACTTGAATTTGATAATTAATAAATTCACTTTGATATTATGAAGGTTGAATATAAAAGTGTTAAATATTTTAGCGATATAGTTTTTAAATTTATTGATGCGAGTTTTATATATGATTTAATACAGGTTAGGAGAGAGTAATATTGCAAATTTAGTTTCGTGTTCATTTGTTCAGTTACTTAAGATTAACTTCATTTAATAGGGACTTTGTAGATGTTGCGTTGAATGACTGCAGGATTTATTAAGGAACTCCATATAATTTTTAGTACATGCCCATTTTACCTTATTTGTTGAGAGTTCTTAGTAAATTTATTTCATATTAGTCTTGCAGCAACATCATGAAAGCAATATCAATAGTGGAGAAGCCTCCGCAGGTAGAGTTAGGCACTCCTATATTTGTGTTATAGAAGTAGAGATGCTAAATCATGCTTGGATTAAAACCAGCAGTGGAATTTTCTGTTGGTTTTAACGCTGGCGATGAGTGCTCTGAATGAATAATTGAAGTGGCGTAACTTTGAAATGGTTGACTTAGATTGAGTATCTCAATTTAACTACCCATAAACTGCTATTATTATTTAAAATTGAGTCCTAATAATTATTATTACTAGCCAATCTCGCCCAGCAATTTCTGCAGTTGCTATAGTAGCAATGTAGTGTAGTTGCTGGATTATGTTTACACTATAGGAGTAGGCTGCATTGTTTCTCTCAGATTTAGTCATTATATAGTATCAATTGTGTGACCTAAAACAATAGTAATTATCTTAAATCTTCTTCATAGATTTCCTTTAAGGATATAAATACTATTTAAGTAGAATATAAATTTTAAGTTTTTGTTTTAGATCCTACCTGTGATTTTAGCTTTTCATTCATTAACTTAAGAAATAGGTAAATTGTTCCTTGAGAGTCTCATACTCTTGCTTTCTCTTGATTCTGAAGCGGAATGCACTTGCTCTGTTTTGAATTACCTTATAATAGGAAGAAAGGTTTATGATTTCGCGTCCATATTTGACATATATTATATTAATTTATAAAATATTCACATTAAACTTAAATAGCTCTTGCCCACAATCATTACTGTTATTATTAATTAAATTTCAATGTTTATTAAACTTTCTCTATTTCTCCTATTTTTTATGTATTTTATCGATAATAGGCATTTTTACACCACTTAACATAGTTTTCATTCTCCATTCATTAGAAAAACTTGATTGGTATCTTTAATTATAAAAAGATAAACTAAGAATCCCAATATATGATTCATTGATACATTCTTTAATTAGATTATCTACCGCTTAACAATCTATGTTATGTGAAATCTTTGCCCTCAAAGATGCATGATATCAAAAGGTTTTTAATACTTTTTTAAGTTATAAATAGGGATATATATAGGATTTTATTCTAAGAGTCTCATAAATTTGAAAGGATGCTTAAATAGTGTAAATTTAATTGGACCATAGAATAAAGATAATTTTGAATTACAGATGGTGATAGATTAAGCGATTTTTTCCCGAACAAAAATGAAATTTAAGATAAAAACTTATTTTTAATTGACGGCACTATAATAATAAATTTACTCTGATCGAATAAATAATGATTTAAATAGACTTAGAACAAAATGAGTAAGAATTTATGAACTATAATAAAAATATCCATTATATCTATCTAAGTTAAATCATTATTATTTATACAATATTTTTGCTATCTATGTTTTCAAGGTTTCAATTCTAATTTATAACTCAAAATAAATTTTTGCTAAATATCTGAAATAAATATATTTATTTTGGTATTTTTTTATTTTTTAAGTTTTATATGTGAAACAAATGCTAATCACATTAAAACTAAATTAAAAAAGAAAATATTTTTATTGAATAATTTGAGGTTACAGAATGAATAAGAATTGGAGTTAAAAATATTTATAATATTAAGCAAGCAAAGCCTCTATTTTAATAAGGAATTAAATGTATCAATTGTTTACGTATAAAATTTAAATCAAAAGGTTTTAAAATGTAAAAATTTTATTTAATGAAATGTTTAAGTAGAGTTTTTAAAGTTGAATTTCTAAAGTTACCATTTAAAAATGGATCTGTACTATATTTAAATGTATTTATTCTATTTTAATTATAAATATTCTCAAAATCGATAAACGAAGCAATTTTTATATCTGGCTTCAAAACTTTTAAAGTTATATTTTGCAGTTAAGACTGAACTATATATGATTATAAATGATAATGATGATTTATAGAGAAAAGATAAAGATATATAAAATATTGTATATATGACAAGAATTTATTGATAATATTTATAGTGAAATTGATCATGTATATTTAAATAGCAATTTTTATAGCTAAATTAAATTGATATTCAAATATGAAATTGTCTTCATCATAATAAAAAATTAACCAAAATCAAGGAAAACCCATTAAGAGCAAAGAGATATTAAAATTTAAGGATGAGGTATTATTGCGGACGCTATTTTTTTATTGACTATGTTTAAAAAATGCATCTAAAATTCTGAAATTGATTATAAACCTTATGACTTGAAATTGAAGCAATTAAAAATTTCTAATTTAAACAAATTAAAAGTAATCTATTTATAAATATAATCATTTATTAAATTAATTTGAAATTAAAAATATAGAAATTGTGGATAATTTATTTTAAATATCAATTATTAAATGAACAGTCATGAATAATCATAAATTTTAAGAATTGATTAAATTTATAATTGATTGATTAAATAAAATTTAATCTGATTTAATATGGGAAAGGTAATTAACATTTCGTAAAAGCTGGTAATCCAACTTAGATTTAAAACTACTTAGACATCAAACCCTAATATGCAATACTTTACTTACAACCAAATTAAAAGACTTACTGGTTTGAGTATACGCTAAATCTCTTGAATGTGAAAGCCTCAACACATTAATAGAAGTACATTAACAATTTCTTCAAGTCCCCATTTATAATTGTCAAAGCCGCACTTAGACTTTTTTACTTCTAGTCAAACTCTTATTTCTTCAAAACATCTATCGTTACTTAATAGATGCAAAATGTTTCACGGATAATATCCTGATAAGCAACTAAGCCCATCCAAACTATACCAGATATATAAAAGGAGGGGGATCAAATATAAGGTAATGAGGAATAACTATCGTATCACTGTTCAAAAGTAATAGCAAATATACAACCAATAAAAAGAATGTTATTAAGAGCTTTTTGACTTAATAAACCAAGGCTATAAAATAATTTATATGGATGAGACAATGTTCAAGCCGCACTCGATAACAAGAAGATCATGAGTGCATAATAATCAAAATTAAGTCCTCCTTAAAGAATGATTGAGCGTCAAGACAAAATCAGCAATAGTGTATATTTTTAAAGATGGGTTTGAGTCTTTCTTAATTTAATTGAAATCCATTAAAAACAAGATATAAATGACAGTAGTATTGAATTGTCGATAAAATAAGGAACTTATACTTGCTATTTTTATGGATAATTTACGTGTCCATCATAGCAAAGAAGTCAAGCAGAAATTCGCTGATAATAATATCAAAATATTACACAACGCTCCATATTCCTCTATGTTTAACTGTATAGAAGAAATATTCTCAAGGGTTTAACAAAGGTAAATAAACAAAATAATTAGTCTGGAATTTATGATCTCCAATAAAAAGCACATTGCGATTATTGAACAAAGCTTAGAATAAATTGAAAAAAATGACTGTATTAGAACTGAAATAAGGCATATATAGAAAATGAGATAAGTCGTATATTCGTGAAAAAAAGAGGTACATAATTTAATTAATTTATGCAACTAATTAATTAAGCTTAATCACTCATATTTAATTTCGATGTAATCTCTTAGGTAATGGAGAGATCATTACATTTTATTCCTCTCTCAATTTTCTATCCCCTGGTTGTTATTACTTTGACTCCTCAATATAGAAGTTTTTGTAGTTCTTGACTACTTCAAATCTCTTTCGTTTCTTATTAACTCTCCTTGGTTTATATTTTATTTTAAGCAAAGATAGGGCTTTCCCCTTTCGCTCTATATAGTGTTATTAAGTAAATTATTACTTGATAAGTATGGGTTTTCCTCAAATTGCTTCAAGAAGTCAGGGCTGACTAATATCTAATCGCCTTTCTGTTCTTCCTGAGATACATAATTCCTAAGCTTATGTTGCTGTCTAACAGTTTATTCCAGGTATTCTTAAGATAATGCCCTCAAAACTCCAAAGAAAAACCCTTTGCCAGGCAACTCTCCAGCATCCTCATAATAGTTGAGATGCTCCAGAATAACTTTATCGTCTTTTATTTGGTTTAATATGCATTGAACTGAAAGTTCTTGTTAGTTAGGAATGTTAATACTCTATACTGCTACTCACCTTATGAAATGCTTCTTGTTTTGCAGGACCTCTTTGATAAATCTTATTTAGGCCTTTTTGTAAAGTGACATGTAAAAGCCCTCTACTTGGTTAAGAAAAAATAAACTTACTATTGAACTTTAGTTAATTATATCAGTCGTGCTTGGAACTTAGCTTGCCTTAGAACCTTAGCATCTATTAATTATAGGTTTTACTACTGAGTTCGAATCTAGTTTATATTTTCCATATTGTTTAGTAAGAACTCTTTAGTATTTAATAATTAATTGTTAGGGCTACATTTCTTTTATACTCAATATCTATTAGCCTAAAGGACTTAATTATAACTTTGTATTAGAGGCCTACAAATATAACGCAATCGCACTTTTCTAAGGGGACATAAGTCTATTTCGTCCTGTTTTTTTCAAAGTCTAAGTCGAATTTGTTTGATTCCTAAAAGTTAACTATTAAATACCTAAAAAATTCCTTCATATTGAATAATAAATATCTTATCAATTCAATAGGGACGTAAATAGTAATGTTATGAAAATTTGTACATAAATTTAAAGTTTTTGTAATATACCTAAAAAAATCAATTAAAGTAATGGGACTTAATGTATATACTTTAATTATATTACATAAATTTATAATTCATGTATCCCTTCACATAAATAATTAATTTATGTTCCCCTTATTAAGTAAAAAAAGTAATTAAAAATTGAGATATATTAAATGAAATAAAACTTTATTAATTGGTAAATATGTCAAATAAAAACTAACCCCGAGTCAATGTGGTTTCAGCTTTAGATGATGAATAAGCCACTGATAATCAACCAGGCGAGCAAGAAAAAAATGAGAGCAGCACTCATTCTGCTGTCAGCATTGACCCTCATGACTACAAGAAATCCTAGGAGTATATTCTGTTGTGGCAAAGATTGATATTTTGAAAAGGCAAAGATTTCAAAACACAGATCGTCATCCTAATAAGTTAATAGAATGTGGGTTCTGCAATCAAGTGTATACTCCCAAGGAGTTAACTAGTCACAAACCATCACATTAAAGATAGAAAGATTGTGCAACTTAAGACAGAGGGTACTTATAAATGTAAAATTTGCAAAGCCCTTAATCTAAAATTCAATAGCTCAGAAGATCTAAAACTTCACCTTATATCTCATAAACTCATTGAACTTGAAGATGCCCACTATCCTTCTATAGTAAATAATTATTTTTAATGAATTTTAGTTAATTTAGCAAATTAAATAGCTTCAATAAAATTCTCAGCCTTAAACGACTCATAGCAACGAGGAAAATGTGATAAACTTCAAGAAAATGAGAGACTTAATGGAGAAAGCAAAGTATGATTCCGAAGTGGATGAATTCCAGTTTGTTGGTCTAGCTAATACTCAAGAAATCCAAGCTAATCTCGAAGAAGATAAGAATGACTCAGAATCTTAGCAAAAGGTTTAATTCAGCATCACTAAAAAGATCTATCCAGAATTAGACCTAATGATAAAAGAAGCAAAGATATGCCAGCTTCAGCTATTGTTCATATGATGCTATAGCTTAAAAAACCTCGACATCTAACATCATAAGAGTGAATATGAATATATAGACCTAATGTAGGATTCAAACATGCTAACAATTCTCTAAAAACTTCGAATTCCTAGATACCAGCAGATTCTTAAAGCTTAAATATGTTGACTAAATTCACAAACTTGTCCTTTAAGATGAGAAAATTATTATTTAGACTTTTGGATTCAAAGTTACATTAAAAGATCTTATACTTGTAAAACCAAGAAATAAGTAAACAAGGACGAAATTTTACATTATTCTAAGCAGTATCAGAGTTACATAGTAATAATATAGTCTATCTTCACATAAACCCTGAAAATTTCTGTGTATAGAACAGTAAGAATTTCAAAACTAAACTTAGTAATTTGATCAACTCAACTCAAATAGGAGATTAATCATAAGTCACAAAAATCAAGAATGCCCCATATTTAGACATGAATTAGGGTAGATACTGGAAAGCTGGGTATTATAATTGGGACATTTATTCTTTAATAGTTGTTGTGTTTAAGTTTCACATTGGCTCAAAGTTTTCAACAAAAGTCAAAACTAACATCTAGTACATTGATATCATGAGAAATTACAGTAACGACAGAGACACAACAAAATAATTAAAAAGATAAATAAATTTATTAGTGGATACTAAGAAGAACCTACCTACTATAGATATCATTAGTAAATGATCTTTCGAGTTCATATTGCATTGAAATTAATTTCATTTTAATTAAAAATTCACTCAATTCTCAAAATTTATGAATCTCAAGATTAAGTATAAAGTAATATGTCTATATCTGATGAATATATAATTTATCAAATTTTATGAAAAATAATAAAATTTGTATTCTTGTCAATATAAAGATTCAAGCACACAAAAAAAAATTATGACAGTAATACTGAGAAATTAAAAGAGTTATTAAAATAAAATGTTTTCAAATAGCTTAGAAAGGCAAACAAAGAAAATTACTGTGAGATATTTTTCAATTTAATATTTCTATTAATATGAAGAATAATGATTTTGCTAGTTAGCTTATAATTAAAATATTTTGATACTTTGTCAATTACATTTATAAGAGATAGTAGACTTTTATATTCTTAAAAGAGCAGATTATACACCATTAAGTTTCATTATTTATTTTCACAATTAGCAAAACTAATAAAATTATAAGAATAGACTAAAAGATAAAACCTTTTGTAAATTAGAGTTGCTTTAGCATTACAATGACAATAAAAGTAAATGATTTTAGCAACCACTTTCCTTTGTATAAATCTATTTTTTCATATTAACTATTCCTTAATTCTAAGAATTCATAATTGTAGATTACCTCTTATATTATAGCTCATTAATAACCTATTAGTTCACCAGAGTGAAAAGGCGTAAAAGTAATTATTTTAATGGATTTAAATAATAATAATAATAATAATAATAATAATAATAAACTCACATCTAGGGCTCTAGGCCCTTCGAGTAATAATAAATGTTCAGGATCAATTCTTTTTACATGTGATTAGTCTTAATTTTAATTCAAACTAAAACTTTAACTATAGAATTTTGTGTTTCTATTTGAGTCTTTCGTCATTTCTACAGCGTCAACAGACGAATTTCTTTAAGCTTCGATTTTTGCTTGATGGACTTATTCAGTAGTCCTTCCAGTCGTCATCACTATTACTGTCAAAGTGACTTGAACAACTCTGCCAGTCAAAGTAATCGTTTATGTTAGGTGGGTTCTCTGGAGTGAGTTCCATTTCTCCTCCTTCGAATTATTATTGTTACTTTATTTGTTTTCTTATATATGTCAGTACCCTTATGTAGTCAGAGTAGAGTTCCTTATAGATTTCTTTGTTGGGGTTAAATTTATATCTGTCTTTTTCGTAGACTTCTATTGCATCTACTATGTTTTTTATATGGTCCTGCTAGTGTCCACCTACCTTTCCATTGACTACATCCTCAGTGTGTCTCGTATAGGAGATGAGTGCATTCTAGTTTTCTTTTCTACTGAAAATCTTTTTCTTTGCTTCCAGATTTTTGAGGAAGAAGAGATATTTTTCAAGTTTTTAAATGAGTTAGTACCATATTTTGATTTGTATCTTTTCATTTCCTCTTGGGTCATATCAATGGAAGATTTGGTATTCTGTGCTTTGAAGGAAAGGATTTATTAGATTGATGGTCCTTAAGGGGCTACCTATTTTGGTTCTTAGGGGCTTCTTGGTTATTATTGTGACAAGGTTGGCTTATATGGTTGCTTTTAATCTTCTTATTAATATTTGGGAGTAGGAGGTTACTTAACTTCTTCCATATTAGTATCTGGAAGATTTGTTGATTAAGTTGAGGGTTAGGTTTTTGAGCTCCACTCTAACCTTTCATCTAGTCTCTCTTATATTGTTTATTTAACCATCCATATGAAGCTATCGCTTTATTAGCTAGTGGGTGTGGGTTGCTAATGGATTGCAAAGTTGAGCAGTTTCTGATCAGGGGTTTGTTCAGAATTTCGATTGGTCGGATAGGTACCGATCTGTGACGTAGCACCTTTCTAGAGGTACTAGATAGGTCTGAAACTTCTCCTATTGAATAGGAACTATCAAAGATGTCTGAAAATGAGTAATTTAGTTGAAGTGACCTTTTAAGTGCTTCCTTAGAGACCTTCATGATTTTTTTAAGTAATTGAAGTGCAAGCTGATTTTTTATTTTCCAGCTTATAAGGAAGTTAATGATTTGCCCTGTGGCTGCTTGTTGAGAGCTTGACTCGTTGCTCAAGTAGACTTGAAATGTTTTAAAACTAAGTAATAGGTACCAGGTTCTGAGTATGAAGGATCTTTCTCTTTTGCTAAGTCTGGCAACCATCCCGAATTCTATAGTTTCCTATAGATGAGTTGGTTCGCTTTAAGCGAGATTAATACCATTGGTTGTGATTGGTATAGTTAAGATAGGGGTTAGATTAGGTTATCTAAGTCAGTTTTCATTTATGACGAGTTGGGTGGGAATTTTGGTATGCTCCTTTTAATTCCATTTTAATTTAATATTTTTAATGGATTTAAATCTTTTCAAAGACATGCTTCTTATATTACAATGCTTATTGCCTTATTTTTAGTTATTATGGTTGAATAGTGGCATATATATCAAAGCTGCAATAAAAGAATTCACCAAGATTATGTGTTCGATAAATTCTTTTTGAAAATTAAGTTAATGAGTCATAGTTGTTGGAATTAAATTAATGAAAATATATATGTTAATATTAACAATATAAATCAACATTAAATTTATGAGCTTTTTGGATTCAATGGTATCTGATTTTAAGATGTTCAATCTAAATCACAATTTTCTGAAATATAAAACTAAAACTATGCTAATTTTATAGAGTAAAGTATCGATTACAATTTTTAGATTTACTTATAATTATTAGAAAATCTAATATATAGTTTAAAGAATTAACTTATTATTTAATCATCATGATTTATTTGCATTTTTGGGTGTTGATACTGGAACGTCCCAGGAAAATCAGGACGTCCCAAGAATATCAGGACGTCCCAGGATTACCAGGACGTCCCAGGTGACATCAGGACGTCACAGGATTACCAGGACGTCCCAGATAATATATTAGTGTAAAAAAATAAAAATTACTATTTCTTTTAAATATAAACTCTTATTAATTATAAATTATAATCAAAGAAATGTTACTTGAAAAAAGTTTAATATAATAAACCTATTCATTTAAATAAGATTTTTGATTATTCAGAAATACATTTTATTTTATAATATGTTTTTTTAAAATCAAATATAAATTACAAAATTTATCATACAAATTTTACAATGTGTGTATTTTATTTTAAATTTAATATTACTATAGTTAAATATAAAGCTTTTATAAATATGAATGTTTTTAGTATTGTTAAAATAAAAAGTTATAATAACCAATTAATTTTATGAATAATAGTTGATAAATAAATGTTCCATGCACTATTTTTTAATGTAAGATGAAAGATGAAATATTTTAATTATAATTAGTTTTTCCAATTCTACTATATTTCGGTAAGCAAAAATATGGAAAATTAATAATTTATTTAATGTAAAACATATCTTGTTTAGAAATATCATAGAAAAAATTAATAATTTAATAAAAATATTAAATATTGTACAAAAAAATTATTATAAATAATTACAGAATTGCATTAAGCCTTATTTTTATTTTTGTTGGGAAATTCTTTATTAATTTTGAATTTATTTTATTTATAATAAGAGTACAGAAGGCCATACTTTAGATACATTTAAATAATTTCTTTATTTTAAATAAATTATTTTCTTAATTTTTAAGTCTCATTTATCTGTACACGACTATGTAAAAGAAATCTATCTTGCTCAAGCTTTAATTAGGTCTTAATAATTCTTCTAACATAAAAAAATATTAATTTACAGATTCACCACATATTTGTAATCTGAATACTTAATTATATATCATCAAAAGTTTCACTAAAATTTCTAATATAAGGAGAATAATTAAACAGGATCTCTCGCAATACTTTCAAAGTGTATGTATTAGGACAATAATATTTTGAACCGTTTTTAAGAGTTTATCAGTGCTATATTGGTCACTATCACAATCAAAAAAGCATAATCTATATATTTTTCTGATAAATTATACTTGAAAAGGAATTATGATTAGAATTTCAAACGATAAATATTAATTGATAGTATGTCACATCCTTATAAAATATTTACTATGTGATCTTGTATGATTTTTTATTAAAATGATTCCATGTGTATTATATTAATTAATTATTAACGTTTAATTATTGTTTTTTCACTTATTTATACATAACAACTTTAAAAAGATTTTTCAGAGGCGTTGACTCCGATTCTTCAAAAAGTGCTAACGCCTCTTGACCACTCCTGTTAATTATTTTGTTTTGTTATAGAAGTATGGGCTCTTCTCCTTCCTAACAACGTTTGGGGTAACACCCCTTGACCCATCCTTATGAGATTCTTACAGAATCTTTTTGTGATACTTCGTGTTATGGTTTTAAATTTTTTTTACACTAATATATATTCTGGGACGTCTTGGTGATGTTGGGACGTCCTGGTGATCCTGGGACGTCCTGGTGATCCTAGGACGTCCTGATTTTCCTGGGACGTCCCGGTATCAACACCCGCATTTTTATAAGAAAAGGGTGTTGTTTAATCTTGGGCTTCCACTTTTTATTGATATCTCTTCTTATTTTTTGAAGGATATTACCGTTTACTGTTCACAAAAATTGTATAAGAACTAGCTTTAGGGCATTCCCAATTATTAATAATCATTATATCTTAATTAAATCAAAGTCCTGGACAGGCAGAACTGTAAAAATTTCATGCTGATATTTATTATTTTAAAATATGTTTTAATTACTTTTTAACTTTCAAACATTAAGAACATTCAAAAATAAATTTATCTCTTAAAAAGGTCGCCAGACAATCTTTTTTTAAAATTGTCCGCTGGAAAATCTTTTGTAAACATTGTCTTTCCTATAAATTATTTTTGTTTATTTTCCAAATGTAATATATAAATCAAAATTGGATATATAACTGATTTGATGATTCCCTACTAAATAGAAAGGCTTCATTAAAATCATAAAAGATATTATATTGGCCTTCTTAATTTTCCAAATGGAATATATTTAGAACTATTTGGAACTTAAGAATTAAAAAGGTATTTCGAAAATATAGGAGAAAGATATATTGAAGCGCCATTTTAATAAATTTTACTTTTTTTAAAATTCTCAAATTTATATATTCTAAAAACAAGTTTATAGCATTCTAGGAGTTTGATTTAGGATTCATTTTTAATATATTTGATTTATTAAAATTTTTCATGAATTAATTATTAAATTAAAATCAAAGATATATAATTTTATCATTAACTATTCTGCCTTTAATTAACTTGATTTTTTTTGAATGTAAAAAAAACTAATTCTCAAATGACAAAATTTTTTGAGATAAGTAACATTCTTGACTCAAAAAGCTTCTTCTTTAATGATTTATGAATAATCGATTGAAATTCACTGTTGTACCACTCATGCATCATAGCTCTTGATGCACTTCTTTTAATTTCATGAGTAAGAAGGCAGAACTTATTGATTATTACTATTTAATCGGAAAAATTTCACTAAAATATGGCGATTGACTGTCTGCTCGTATCGGTAAATATTAAAAATTGGTTTTACGATTATAATTAGGATTTAATTTATAAAAATAAATTATGTCCTAATAGCTTGAGCATTTTAAGCATACTTTATAATTATTGTGTTTACTAAATTAAATTATTCTTAAGTGAAGGTTCTCCCTTAATTGATTTTGTGCTGTTTAATAATTAGTCAAATATATCCATAAGTAGTAAATATTATAATAATAAAGTGAATACTCCCGCTTAAATAATTTGATTTTCATCAGTCAATATACTTCAATCGATTTTTTATTTCTTATTATTTTCATAATTACAAAGTCAAATTTTTTAATTAAAATTTGGAATTAAAAAAATAATAATCATCATCATTATTTAGTTATAGTTATAAATATAGTCCGGAATCTCATTTTTACTTTTTTATGCTTCTATTAAATTCTTATAAACCATAAATAGGAGAACTTACCTTTTTTGTTCAATAGTTATTAAAATAAACTTAAATAGACTTTTTATCTACAAATTAACTATAGAAATGGAAATAAATTAAGAGTTAAATATCATATGTGCTCATTTTATTTATCTGGTAAGGTTATAATTATTAGTATAAGTTTATCAAAGCAAGGTCATCAAATGTTTTGCGCCTGTGAATGATCAATAGAGCATCCTCACCAAGATAGGGAAACAGATGACTTGTGGAGTTTTATATGAAACCTAACTCTGATTAAGTGCCTTCAGTCTACTAGCTAAAAGCATCTCAGATCTGCTGGAGAAATCTTACCTCTGGGGCTTTGTGACAACCATTATAAAACCCTTTGATTCTAATAAGACAAAAAATAAGGGTAAATAAGAAAGAAATGAACAAGAAAATGAAATATTGACTTGTTATTGGAGGGTAGAAGTGAATAAGGGATCTTGTTGGCTCAAATATTTTAGAAATGTTTTAAAATTATATTTAATTGGTAGAGATGTTTTACTTTATAAAGTTTAGTGATCCTTCTAATTCTTTTTTAATATTGCTAAAATCAGTTTTATTTTCTGATCAGTTGTTAATCTTTAATCAATATATTATTCTAATTAATTATATTTAGGCAATTAATCTTGATCTCTTTGTTCTTAACGCCTCATTCTTGTCATATTTGAATCAAGGTGTTTTATTTTTATGCCTGTGAAAACTATTTGGTGTTTGTGACTTTCTTCTTCTTCTTTAGCAATTACAAAAACAAAATAAATATGTTTCCCTATCATTTTACTACTACTTCAAATAATGAAGTTTCATTCAGTAATTTATTGAATAATTTTCATTTTTATTGATAATAATTTTAGAAATATTGTCAAAGTAAATTTAAGAATAGATATTACAGAATAATCTACAAAAAGTTGACTCATGATGTATGACTATAAAACTATATATGCATTATAAATCGTATAAATATAGAGATGCTTTTTTATATAGATATTATTAACAATTGAGAACATATTATTTATAGGAAATTGACTATAAATTTATTCAAATTTTGAAGGATATTTCATATTTAAATTACATTCCTCATAAAATGCTCAGAAATTGGCTCTGCTAGGTTAAAGAATAAAATATTAAAAATATATTTTAGTAAGTAATCTATGATTGTTAATAAGTGTCAAAGCCTTATTTACTTCAGCCTCTCACCAAATAATTCTATCTAAAAAGTATGTAAATGAGTTATTAACATACAATTAGGCTACTTTCTTTAGGCTAAATCATTCATTTATCAAGTTATTTTGTAAATTATAACTTTAATAAATAAGAAATTTATATACTTTTAGAGATAAATATTCTCATTTATTTTATGTAATTAAGAGATTGGTGGATGCTCTATTATTAAATCATAAGTTAAAATTTCAAGTTTATATACTTAAATTAATATATAAATTTCTATAAAAAAGATGCCATTAAAAATTAAGTTTTATTAGCCTTAATCATTACCTCAAACCAAGAAATTTATAAACTAAAATAATTTCGACTCTATCTCAGAGTAAATCATTCATTTATATGGCCATATTGTTTGCTTGAAAATCTTTTTGGCAACTTTCACAGGTCAATAAGATTGTTGAGATTATGCATGACCCAAACGAATATAATATTGATAAAATACAATTGAATCGGGGAAATGCAAAAATAAAAATACAAAATTTAATTAATATATTATTACTGCTCTTTTACTATGTGTTTAGTCTTATATGCGAAAAGTGGTCAAACTGCTACTTAATATAACTAAATAGTCACTTTTATTAGGGTTTTGTGTCAAAATATACATGCATCATTAGGAACATCTCTAAAGTGACCAAATTCTGTATTTGCAGTGAAAATGACCAACTTTGCTATTCGTGGTCAAAATTTCTGAATTTGTATATTTGTCTCTCCCATTTGAGCAGAGTGGTCAAAAAAGTGGCCAGAGTGCATGGTTTAAACCAAAATGACCAGAGGAGTGGTCAAAATCTCAAAAAATCGCAGTTCTTAGTCTGAATTCGGTATTATGAATCATTTTGCGAAAATATGCGGTGACCTAGCCAAATTTAGAGCAGGGTGGTCAAAAATCTAGAAAATGGTTGTTGCTGGTCAAATTTGAGAAAAATTGAATGGTCATAAAATTCAATACTACAGCAGTACCTGCAAATCGATGCTGGTCATAAAAATCGAGTTGAAGTTACGAATTTGCTAGTTTTTTACTGAATTCCTATCATACTGGTTAGCATGATGCTCAGTGCATCTCCTCTCTAACAAACTCATACAAGTCTCCGGATATCTTACTTTACACGAAATTTGGTCCAATTTTAGCTTAAGTTGCTCAAATCCTCTGGTGCATACCTTGAGTGCATAGAAATTTGCTATATAGAGTGGAGTAGAGCAGAATTTGATGCCACTCGTCAAAACTTCATAATAGTTTGAGCAGACTTATGAAAACTGCGATTTTCAGGGATCCTCGTGCATTTATGTATTAATTTTAAGTACAGTATTAATAACAGGAGTAATAGCAGCAGTAATAGTATAGGCAGTAAAAATGACAATGCATTAGGTATAAGCGCTTATAGAAATTTCAATGTATGATGCAATTCTTGTTTTTGAGTAGAATCTCATACAAAGCCATACCTCAGAGTATGTATCCATTTCTTGATACTGAATGCCCAGAGTCCTCGAACATCATCCTCGCTCATGTTTTTTATTATTTCTTGGATGCGTTTGACCAGCTGCACTCTATAAGTTTGTTAGGAGAGTATGCTTACTTGCTGTTAATGTTCTGCTGCTTGAGGTTCTTTTTGATGTATGCAAACAACTATTCGATTGGGTTGAGCCAGGGCGAGTATTCTGCATTGAAGAGTACGTTGACTTTGAAGCGACGAGCAGTCGCAAGCATCTCTGAATATTTATGAATTATAGCATTATCCATCAAGAGCACCACCTTCTTATTTCACAAGTCTTTGTCAGTTCTTATACTTCTCAGCGTCTGATATATAAAGTTCTCAAACAGCACTGAATCAAAACCTCCCTCAATTATTTGAGTGGATATCACTCTATCAACTGCTATCGCTGCTATCAAACCCATAGAGTACTGTTATCTCTTCACTGTTTACTTTGCAATCGACAACTGTCTTGCTCTCATACCATAATCGCCTAAATTGGAGAGCATTTCCTATCGATACTGAGAGATTGGCTTATAATTGAGATTAATCTGACTTTGATCTGGAATTTATGCACAGGGTTGATCACATTCTTTGGATTCTTCTTATTGGTTATGATTTTGTGATGGGTCATCTATGAGTAAAGTAAAATTGGTTTTATGACGGTAGTTGAATTATAATCTTAGTAGTTTGATGGAAGTTTGCATCATGATTAGTGGTTTGAAATGAGACTTGTTGAACTTGTTAGAACTGGAACCATACAACCTAAGGGTGGAACCATGCAACTTAAGGGTGGAGCCATACAACATGGATCTATACAACTCGGATCCATACAACCAGGAACCATACAACCTGGAGCCATACAACCTCAGCGCGGAACCATGCAATCCAAGAGATATCTTCAGGGTATCTTCATCTAACATGGTAGTTCTAATCATAGTATAATTCCCAGAGTTCACATCTCAACTTGCATCTCCCTCATTCTTGAAGTTATCAAAGATAAGTAATCGCTCAAACTAAGCTGAGTATGATAGTTTGAAATTATCAAGAACAGAATGATTGAATCAGATACTATCATCATGCAACAACCATCAACCTTCAAATTTTATTTTGTATACTTACTCTCATCAATATTCGAGCTGCTCAAAACTGATAGCGACAGCTTTCTTGGAGTGAGCTGAACAACTTATCTCTATCTCTAACTCAATAGCGAACTGCTTGATTTCTTTATAGTTGATTACAGTTTTAATTTTGACACCTTGTCATCAATGGCGTGAGCCCTGAATGAATTCGTTTGATCTGCTCATCATCTGAAGTGACTTTCTTCGCAGTGCTCTGCAACTTCAAATTCCTGAATTTCTTCAAAGTACTCGATTGCTTTTAGGGAGTGTCTTCAACTTCAAGTATAGGGGATAGATCGTACTTTAGTTACTACTTTGCTTTCAAATTCTAGCGAGGTGGAGTTTGTAAAATGCCTGCCTTCTGTGTAATAGCAAATCAATATTATTTAGGAATAACTTACTATAGAGCTGCTTGATGATTTCTATGATTTCTTCAAAATCGATTGTTTAGCCAACTAATTTAAAGTACTGGTACTAGAATGGGGTTTTGAAATTGGCTTAGCTTTACTCTACATTATTGAATGAAGTTTGGATGATTACGAATCCTTTGCACTAGCTTACAGATTGATACCTTTAAAAACATTTTAAGCAGGTAAATCGTTTGATCTTATAGATGAAACTGCATCCAATGAATAAGATGATTTCTAAGAATATTCACAATTCGACTGCTTTCCAAGCAGCATCCCTCCATACTGCAACTCCTTATCGCCTGCGATGATTCTACTATACTTCTTGACTGCAATCGATTTGTTAACTTTATTCTTCCTCTTACCCAGAATACTCTTCTAATTGAGGGCCCACTGCTTAAGGGGTAAGTAGTCAGACCTGAAGTTGCTTTCATCCACTGATATAATTACTGCATCCTCTCTTAGAAACTATGATAGCAGGCGACTCACCCATAAGCGTTTACAGTTATAAGCAGGATCTCTGTATTTGACATTCGCTGCCTCTGTCTTGCCAAACTTCAGATGAAGCTACTCCTTGAGAATCTTGTGAATTGTTGAAATGCATGGTACTTTGAAGGCATACTTTAATGGTGAGCTCAACTTCAATTCTTACAATCGATTATGAATATTTCTGCCAGTACACTAGTAAATCCCGATTTCTTCTATGCACTCGCCAACTGCAGCAACCAGCTGCTCATTATCTCACTCCCTCCTCATGCCAGGTTTTTTTTGTTCTTAAGGATGGAATACGCTATTTTTCATCTAATGCTTAAACTTCTCAATAGTTCTTGATACAAACTCTGCTGTCACTCGCAACTTCTTCGAAATTTACTTTGGCTTCAACTCATCTTCCATATACATTCTTACTATCTCTAATCGTTTATGGGCAAGCTTTGCATCTCAAGGTTTTAGGTATGGATTACAATCCTTCGGTAATCCATGGTTTAGCTACATTCTATTCTATATAAGAGAGAGTAAACCTGTTTATATCAACTGCACTGGCTATCCTTCTTAAATCGACTGGGGTTTCTAAATTAGCATTATATTAGAATGATTCTTAAATCTTAATTTATTTGACTAACCTGCTTTGAATTGCGAAATTGACTCAAGAACTGCTCCAGAAATTGACACAATGAATCATCATCATACGTACTCTTGATATCAATCACGTCCTTTAAGTAAGAATCTATACCTTCCAATGGCATCTTAATGATCAAACCTCCTTATAAAGAATCTACTTGAGGAGGAACTTCACCAGAGTTGAGGAGAGCTCCCGTATTATACGAATACCTAGCTGGTGCAACCACTTGAACGAAATTCTTCCCCAAAATTACAGGTCCCCACTTTATTATTTGCTTTTCCTGAATCTTGACTCAACTCTACTTAATGCTTTCAAAGGAGTGCTGGCTGAGATGATCGTCGCTGACGATCGAGGTGAGCGACTATTCTTACTAAGATTATTAACCCTTGTCGGAGTATTGGCATGAGAGTTTTTTACTTTGAGTTGCTTTCATTATTTACAGTTTTATAATAATAGTTTAATTAACTTATCGGTTAAAACAACGATTAAATTATAATTAATTTATAAAATTCTACCAATGCAGCCAATGTCGGACGACATCAATCGAGAGCCGATTGATAACACTTTTCATAGAGTGTCCTTACCAATGAAATTCTACTTTGATCTGACCAACCCATAGCAACTTGAAGAGATTTTCTAAAAGGGAGGAAGTGCATTCCAAATACTCCATCATACACAAATCAAGATTCAGAAGGCAGGCAAATCCTAATCCAAAATAATGTTCGAGGGCACATTGTTAACATTTCTTCTGTTCTGTGATGACTACTGGAGCATGATTCTTATGGTTCAACTAAACAGGCTAACTAGTAAAGATCAGCATCAGTTTACCTAGACTTTCAAAATTGTAAAGAGAGCTTATGACTGTATAGTTCAATAACCTAAACATGCTACCTAAGGAAGTCTGAAAGATTTGGCAGCACTAAATTCTGTGTAAGATCAGTACAAATTGACAATTGATAGGGATACTCATTTTAAGAGCTTTGTAGATATGGTTCAGAGAATGAACAAAATCCAGAAAAACATGGGCTATACCACATCTGCTATGATGAAAAATGTTTAGTCGACTTTCAACAAGGACTTTTCCTATTTTAAAGTGGATGTGGATACTTCGTTATAAGACAATAGTATAGCCTCCAAATTTATGTTGCTTACATCAGCGGATATCTCTTAGCACTTCCCCCCGGCTGAGCTTGAACTTGTACAATAATTTCATTTCGAAGGCAGGAATGAATACGAAGAGCGCGTTAAAAATTACTTTATCGTGAAACGGCAGATTGAAAAAGGCTAAAAACCTCAAGCTCAATAGCCTATGGTTCAGACCAACTTATCCATTTAAGCTCCAAATTTGCAAAATTCGATGCACAGTTAGAACATGCTTGGGCTCAACAATCAATGCATGAGTAATGGCAATGGTACGAACCCGGAATCTTTCGAAATAAAGGACTTGTTGGCTACATTCAAAAAAATGACAGACTCATAAATTCTATAAGAAACCAGATTCTCTACTGAGCTATCTAAACGTCTGGTTACTACAAATGAAGATTTTATAGCAAGTTTGATAAACAGCAATGTCCGTATTCTGCCAGATTAATTGAGGACTCTACAGGATATCAGCAACTCTTCCAAGTAACTTCTGTAAAAATATGAGAACCAGCTTCCGTTGTAGACTCAGAGTAAAACTAGTTACGATGAACGAAAGAATTCAGTAATCTAGTTTATTAACTAATTTCTCAATAATTATAACTAATCGTGTTAATAAGGCGACTACTTTAAAGTCTTCACTTCTCGGGATGAGGATCAGAATAGCAAGTTAAGACTTCCCACTAATTGATTAAGAGGCTACTGAAAAACTTATTAATAAGTTTAAATAAAGTGTGAAACTTGATGATACTGTGCTCAATAGAAATTTACTTTTATTCTAGTCTGAGGTGTAGGCATACAAAGACTAGCAGGTAAAGATCCGTCAATCAAAAGTAAACCAGAGAGAGAGATCCAAGTCAGAGAAGAAAGAGCAAACCATCGACGTTGGAACTGAGGATGTTTAGTAGCTTGAAGAATCCAAGAAAACGTTCACTCAAGAAAAGCCAAAACGTTTGACTTTCCAATTTTTGAACAAACGCACAGTTGAACAAATGAAAACCTCTGGAAACATGATAACTTCGACTGCTTTATAGAAATATCCTCAGGATCAGCCCTTCTTACGCTTCGAGTACGTAAAGGTCAGGCCAAAAGCTTTCAGAGAAGCCTAAATCTACTAAGCTGGGTAGTATGAAAACTTACTTGCTTGACTGTTACGATCACATTACTCAGCAGCTTTAAGGTGCCTATCAGATCAAGTTCTTAGGCTCTCCCTTCTTTGAAGAATCAGATTATCGCCTTATGTATACTCCTCACTACTCCTAATGCAAAAGAAATAGCTTCAAGATGAATGCCTTCTAGAATAGAAATAGAGGAATGGTATTCAACGCCAATTGCATTTTCAAGAGCTCACTTCGAGATGATCCAAATGGCTACTTTTATCTTACTGAAGTTATGGGGTTACTGGCTATACTTAACGATGCTCCTATGTTCGCCAATACTTTAGCATTCTCAATGATGGTTTGCGGATTGCTCGAGATGAAACCTGAATAGTTCTTGAGCGATTACTTCCTAAATCCCCTGAGATTTCCACTCACTTCCGTCTTAAATTGGTGCGCATTTGATTGCAAATTTAGAAGTTACAAAGTTGCTCTTCTATTTTAAAAAGATATATTTGATTACGACTTGTACAGGATGCAGAGTATTTGCAGGTTTATCAGTCTCAACAATAAAATATTCAAGCCTTTCTTTGAGGACCGACATGGAACTTTGATAGTTGAGCTGATCTACATGTTTGCAGACTCCCCTATTCCATAAAGTCACTTTGCAGTTTTAAGAATTGACAAAGATGGACAAATGCTGCTCATGTCAAGCAGACAGAAAGTAACCAGATTTCCAGTGATTATCAAGGATGAGAATGACTAAGAGGAGGTGATCATGAGTGTTATCTTGGAGTTGATGAATGACGATGGGGCTCTTTCAGGACTCAAGACTGTGTTCACCATCAAAATATATGGCTGTGAGCGTGACTTGACTCCTGTAACTACATTCTTGGGGGCTAAGACAGACACCCACATTCTAGCTCGAGAATTTTTCCAAAGGATCTTTAGCTGGTAAGATTTTCACACATCTAATAATTTATAGGTATTCAGGCAAAGAATTGCTTTATGCTGTAGTCGACCTAAAACGGCAGCTCGATTATTTGATGATTTAGTCTAGCGCTCTCACATACGAGTATGCTAGAGACGTTGACTACAAAGATGAGGATGTGGATGCATGCAGAATGGTTACTTAAGAAGCTGATGAAATGACAAAACTGGTGAATGTCATTAATACTCTAAAGGGGCTGCAATAAGAAGATCAAGACCCTCAATCTTGTGCAGGTAATATTATTCACAAATAGAATTTCTATAGAGCATCATGTAAGCCAGCTTAAGGAAAGAATCATACTAAACGAAGCTAAACCCTACAATTATGATCCATATTTAATCATCGAAATCAGAGCATAAATCATCGATTTGATGTTGGTTTTAACAAGAAGCACTGATCAAAGTGCAAACTTTTAGCATGGCATTCCAGATTTATTGCTAAATTATGGAAGGGAATTTACAAAGGCTTTTATCAAAGCTTTAGATAACATGCTGGTAAATGAGAATGCTCACTTGTATGAGTGGATCACTACAAGGTAAGCCCAATGAACTTTTGATTTGTTGTACATATAGAAATTAGGAGGTGTTCGATAAATGGCATCAATACTCTCTGGAGTATCTCAACCTCTAACTTCCTCAAGACTTAAGATTGCTCATTTAAATGACAAGTCAAGAATCCACTATTCACAAGACCAACGTTTCTCAACTCCCGCTTGCTCGCGTAACCTAGTTGGTTCGCTATGTTGATGACATACAGCAAGAGATTATTAAAAATGTCGTCTTACCTTTAGAAAAACCAGTGCAAAGAACAAAGGAGGAGTAAAAAGAATTTCATATCAGCCCAATGCTTTAAAAACTGAAAAACTTATTCCCTCAATTCTTTAACATTGCTTCAACCAGACAATCAAATCTCAAGTAAAGATAGTGTGTTGTTAATTATTAATAGTGTTCTATCAAAAATCAGAGAATCAGAACAGCAATTTACAGTTCTTGGCAAACGAGGGGTGAATTAAATCCATGGCCTGATTCAACAGAATAGATATTAATCTTCTGGCATTGGTGTTCACAACTAGTACAATCAATCACAGAATGACTAGTTCTCAAACTAGTGCAACTATTCTCAGCAGAATCAATACAGTCAGAACTATGCAAATGATTTAAGTCAACATAGTGACTCAAGCCTGGTTTCTAATTACAATGTTCCATGCTAATAGAGCCCTATATCTTTTAACAGCTACCCTGCAAACCTAATGAACCAGAACCAATACCAAATTTATCAACAGTAATAAATCCAAAATATCTTATCCAATACTACTGACACTGCTACAAAAAGTTAAGGCTCAACTCATACAGCCCAAATTAGCTCTTAACAAACTATGGGTTTTGGACCAACAAATAACATACCAGCTCAAAATAATGCAAGTGGTTCCAAAGCTAAGAAGAAAGTTAGCAGACCTAGATAAAGAAGTAAAGCTTAGAAAGCAAATGATAAGAAAAATCTCAAAGTTATTGCACCCAAATTTGGAGTTGACATTGAAGAAGAAGTGGATAGTCATACTGATCCAACTTACGTGCCATAACAAACAAAGAAAGTTAAGAAAGGCAATAATCTTACTTAAAGTCTCACATCAAAAGCAGCTACTGATTAGAACATGCCTTTGGAAGAATAAATCCTTAGTTGAACTGATTCTGATAATGAGTCTCGTAAACAAGCTGAAAATGCCAATGCTATTCAGATTAGTCACAGAGTGTTGCTAATTAGACATAACCCACCTCGATCCAAACTCCCAGCATGATTAGGGATTGCATTAAATAAATCCATAAAGTGCCTGATCAAATTCAAAAGCCTTTTGATGACATTTTAATCGAAAAGGGACTCAGCCAAAACGATAGGTACAGTCAAAATAGTTAGAAAGCGCTTCCACAAGCTCAATCCAGGCAGTTGAATCCTGGTTTCTAGAATCAAAGTGGGAATATCTTCAATTACTTCAGTCCCTAGAAGAGTGATTAAGTGTCTTCAACTGCTGCTTAAACTCCAATCAAGATGCAATTCTTAAATAATCAGCACTTTGGTATCATCGGAGATTAGAGATAAGGCCTAATTGGCATGAACTCGAACTCATATATGAGCAGTCCAGTTGCAAATCTACCACTATCTGGTTAAGTCTACTATAATAACTCCCTACAGAAAACTTAACCTTTCTCATAATATCCAAGCCCTGCAATTAATCCCATAAATCCACTTTGCTTCTTTCTGCCTCGATGCAGCAACTCTAAAATTTGTAATTGGCTTAAAATTCTATCATAGGAAGTGGAAACAACCCCTTTATCAATAGTATGAATAACAATTCATAAGTTCCTGATAATAAGTCCAGAAAAACTAGAACCCTATAGATGTAAGAAAAGACCCTATAGGTGGTAGAGAAGAAAGGAATCGAGAAAGGAAACAAAAACCAAAAGGTTCACAAAAGAACTAAAAAACAGAAGAAGAAAGCTGTTCCAAAGGCAAATGTTAAGAAGATACAGTTTCCTGCTTTCAGTGAATTGGTCTAGCAAACATTAATTTAAAACCCCGTTAATCAGAATTCCTCCTCAAAAGTAAATTCTTAAGACGATTTATTGATGCGCTGGAAGATCCTGATCAAAACGTGTATTTGACCCAACAATAGCAAAATTCACTTTCAAAACCCCAGTCTTGCTCTAAGAACTTGAGCGCTAACCAACTTCAACAGGATTCCCAAGTGCAAGTTGATGGCAACAAAAGGAATGAAGGATTACAACAGTCATAGTATGAGCTTTCGTTCTAAAGACACCCTGGCTGTTAGGATGACTAAGTTTAGTTCAATGAGTACAACCTGCAGAATTAACAACATGCCAACCCTCTTAAGAATAATTTGAGGAGATTCAATAAGATGGACTTAATGAGTAAGATGTTGATGATGATGATTATGAAAAGGGTATGATAGCATTGGGTAGCCACTCTCCTTCTTCTCAGGAAGAGAAACAGCATGAGGAGGAGCAGAAGTAGTAAGAGTAACTGCAAAAGCAGAACCAAGATCAACTACAAGAACATGAGAAAAATTAAGAACTAAATCTGGAAGAGACACAATCAGAACAAGAAATAGATTAAGATCATCCATCACAACAGCTCTAGATTCAGAAGAAGCTCTAAGAGCAGAAGCAAGAGTAGATCGAAGAGCAGAAGCAAGAGCAACCACAAGAGCAGCAAAAGCAGCAAGAGTAGCAGCAAGAACAGCAGCAAGAGCAGCAGCAAGTGTAGCAGCAAGAGTAGCAGTAAGTGCAGCAGCAAGAGCAACAAAGAAATCAACCAGGACCAAACAACAGCAACATAGACCAGGGTGTAGGATTGCCTCAAGATTAGGACAATCAGGCTTTGCCAGGAAATTCCTCAGACATCGTCAAGAAAGATGGAGACAAGGATGGTCTAGATGATGTTGGTCTCCAGTAGTGAAGTTCGTTGCTGCTCTTTCATTTATAATATTTTTCAAGTATATTTCCCATAAACTTAAGTGTTTACTGTTTGACAAGTTATTCTATTTTTTCAATAAGAAAATTACCTTTGCTTTAATTCTTACTATTATTATTAATATATGCAATGCTCAATTTATAATAAGTGTTGAGCTTTTCTTAAGTCGAATAATTTAAATTAATTATAATAATTGTATTTTATCTGGCCTTTTTAATGCTGCACTCATTCATAACAGACTAAACAGGATAGAATCTGACTGGCACTCAAGTCCTTCAAATCATGGATGAATCGCTGGAGCAGTACAGAATCGTGTTCGGCATCCAACTTGCCTTTCACACCATCAGAACTATTCAGATTGAGGGCCTGTACAAAGGAGACAACTAAGAACTTATCCGATTTGTGATAGAAGTCATGAACTTTAGGTATAGGCCTGCTTAAGCTTAAGAGCTTGGTTGATCAACTCAGTGGATGTTCACAACTAGGAGTAGTATGGTTTGATCTTCAAGTATTAACGAAGCGTAGTCTTATCAGTAAAATATATAGTCTTTAATACTTAAACAAGTTCTTTATATTTATTATTAAGTAATAATCATATAATTCTATAATAAAACTTAAGAATGAAGTCAATCAAACTTACGAAGCAGCACTGCTTCACCTTCAAGCACTCTGCTCATGCACCTGGTGGATACATCGGAATTACAAGGCAAGATTTCAACATAAGTAATGGTTCTCAAGTATAGGTGATCGATGAACGCTTCAAGCGAACTTTCAAGTTCCAAGTGGATCCTCAAAGTGGATTTTCAAACGTTGTGCTTTCTGGAGGTTGCTCCAAGTGAACCAATTGTGGTGGTAACCTATAAGTGGTGTGGCTATCATAACGTATGGATATACCCATTCAAGAAGGAGGATCCACACATGTACTAATAGTATATTAATCTTGATCCTGACAATCCTTCAGACGGTTGGTTCTTCAGCTTTGATAACGACAGTCTTATACAGGTGGAGTAAGCAATACTATTATACTATTCAAACTAGCGCTTACGCGTTATTTATAGCTAAATCAAGGGAGAATACAGAAAGACAGTGAATAAGTATGATGAAGAAATGAAGAAGCAGTTGACATCGCATGAAATGCCAGAGCCCTAAGAATTTGTTGGATCAGTCAGTTTTACAGTGTGATAATAAAATCAAAAGATTGAGTGAATAATTTAGAGTGATTTTAAACTGCGATGGTGATTTATATACACCATCAATAATAACTACACTATACTAAGTAGCCTAAAACAATCATATTCAATAATACTCTACAGTCAATTAACTTCAACTTAAACTAAACTAAATTACCTTAAATTAACCTAGAGGCATTTAAATACTAAAATGTGATTTATAATAATAA